>VCAU01000110.1:42203-104495 GCA_015844325.1 Aspergillus nanangensis | reverse complement strand
AATAATAAAAAAAAAAAAAAAAAAACCGCAGATGCCAAGTCTATTGCCCTTCTGGATCAAAATGATCGCACTGCAAGAAATACCTGTGGAGTAAAGATGACCAATCAAAATAGATTCGTTAATTGGTCATTTCCTCTCCTCGAAGCAATATCTCCAAGGCACCAAAACCCCATGTTCAAACCATTCCAGTCACGAGACATTTCCAATTTTTGGGAAAATCCGTTGAAGAAGTCGGTAGTTCCGTTGGATAGGGAAATCCACCCATTTTCCCATGGTATGTGAGAACATCTGATGGAGATTATATCAGCACTGAGATCTTTCTTGTCGGGAAGAGACAATCTATTCATTACCCAAAAGACTGTGGCCAATCGTCCAGTGTTATGAAAAAGTCTGAAGTATGAATCGGATGGTATCCGCATATGGACATGTTGATTTATTTGACAGTAGAAGAGGGCTGTCAGGCACATGAATTCATATTGCTTTCGCAGTTCACGGAACCTACTGGGTATTACTAGTTTGTCAGATATTCCATTATCGCTGTGGGGGGTAAACTCATACGCAAAATAAGCGCCCTTTTTGGGGATGAGATGGGCATTATCAATGATTGGTACAGTTGGAGGACCTGAGACGAGTCTGGATCAGCTGATTGGCACATTGCTACTATGTTAAATGGGAGGGAGGTTATCCAACAAAGTGGAAGATTTGGATCTCGTCGACCAACAAATATCACTACATAAAATATAGCCGTGATGACACTCACGAGTAAAAAGGCCGAAGGATGCAAGAAAGCCCCCGGGCTAATTAACACTGACCAAATCATAGTGAATATTATTGAATAGATTGCAACGAGTCAACGTAATCCAGCCATTTCTATAATACATCTCCCTACAATAACATCTGCAAATTTGGAGATGTCATGGCGGATGACTTTCATCTTCGGTGACTTGCCTATTCGGGTAACTTCCGTGTTAAAGTTGATAATGATGCGAATAGTTTTTTTTTAAAAAAAACTCCCGGATTTCACCTTGGTCGACTTTACCCGGGATGGGCGTTTTGAACGGCGGTTTGCGCCTCGGGCTGGTAAGCTCGGGGTCCCGCTGTCTGTTCTGAATATCCCAGAGGAGAAACACGCTCGGGCAGTTTCGCAGCGGGATGGGGTGCTAGTGTGGCCGGATATGCATGTGACTTGGAGAGATTCTGAGGAGCTGGAAGACTCTCTTCATATCGACCGTATTCTTCTTGTCTGTAGTGGTAAAGAGAACTCTGGAGAGCGGGATTTCAGTAATTCTTGAAGTGGTGGTGATTCGCAATATCTATATGGATAGGACTTAGACTTTAACACCCCTAACATGTAGTATTGATAATGTGGGGCGTAATGCATGAGTCGAAGTTACTCATAATTATTAGTGCAGTATAACAGCAATATAAAGCCCTAAAGACCCCCCCAAACTGATCCAACTCCGAACCAACCAACATCTGAAGATTGGGTTCAAGGGTGGTGGGAGAGTTTTCAGATGTTCAGGAAGGCAGGGCTGATATTGTGAGTTCTCTCTCTCGATTAGAGTACGATGGATAGACAGTAGGATATCGGAACAGCTACTTGGTGAAAGGTTGTCAAGGTCTATATCTCACTCATCGTACATTCGCAGAATCCGAGAGGGAATTTCAAGGTTGTCAAAAAGGATAAGAATGAGAATAAAAGAAAGACGATCTACACTCAGACCGTGTATGCACCAAACAACCACTCGAATACCCCCTAGCCTGCCACTTCGACAAACGCATCCCTCCAGGCATGACAGCTGGTCTTCAGCATCTGCGGATCCCCATCCATCAGGTGAAACCCATCGTTGTTCAGGTCAAGCACATTTCCGACTTCCTCCCGACGAATCCCCAATACTTTTGGCCAGAACACCGGAAGCTTTCCACGCCGGGAGGAATTTGGGTCCCCGGTCCGTGCGTGGTTAACAATATATCGCTGATACAGTTCGAATAGGGGCTGTTTATCAGGATTCGTCAGAGGGTTGTACCATTCCGCGGTGAGCTCACTTGTATGAGTGCCGTTCAGGATCCCGTCAATGTAACTGTACTGTGTTGCCCAGGTCGGCTTCGAATTGTACGCCTCTATTAAAGCGCGTATGTTACAGGTGAAGATGACATCGCGCACCAGTTCGGACGCAATTTGCTTATCCGAGACGTTGGTGCTGGCCTGTTGAGACTTGTAAATGCTCACCAGGCGCTTGACTTGATCCTCGGAGTCCGGCGGAAATATATTGGTAATATATGACTCGAGGAAGCCTGGTGGGAGGGGATTAGGGAGGAATAAAATGCCTTCGTCGAGGACATGGGATACCATTAAGGACTCTAGATGCGGCCAGGAGTTCCCTGCTCTAGCGTCAGTGATATGTATTTGATTGCAGGGACACTGCTGGTAACATACCTTGTGCCAGCGCAACCTGAGCAGGTTGGGGAATATAACTCCCGTCTGGCACTGGGTTGATATTAGTCGACACCACCAAATTACCCTTTTGCAATGCGCTCGAGTCCACGGATCTCAAACACTGCATCATATCCGTTGCATTGCCGCAACCGGCCGCTTCGGTGAAGTTGTAAAAATTCTCTTCCACATCTTCCACGTTGACGTTAGGGTCAAACCCAGGACTCTGAAAGAATGCCTTGTTAAACAGAGGGGGCAGGGTGCCTCCTTCGGCAAGTAGGTGATACAGGATTGACCCAGAACCTGCAGACTGTCCCCAGGCAGAGACGTTGTCTGGGTCTCCTCCGAGAAGACGGATGTATGACTGCACCCAGGAGAGAGCCGCCCGCTGGTCAAGAAAACCAGCATGATATGACCCGTTCCCTTTCAGAGCCTCACCGGCGAGGAAGCCAAATGCTCCGAGGCGGTAGTTGAAGGTGACGACAATAAGGTCCTGGTCTGCTTGCTGGATGAGTCCGCTGCCATCGTATAATCCCATTCCTAGAGCCTGATCCTTCGAGCCAGTCACATAACTGGCATCCACTGTCAGTATATGAACCCTGGAACCACCACAGCGGAGACAGAGACAAACCTTCCACCATAGAACCAAACGACCACCGGAATTGGCTTTTTATGGTGTCTGAATACTTTCCCCGGAACATAGACATCCAGGAATAGACAGTCTGGGAGAACTCGGGTCAGACGTGCGTTACTTTTGGGAGACTAGGGAGCGTGGAACATACCCTCTCCCGGGTTCTGCGTGAGATTTGCGAACGGCGGACCATCGAAACCCGGTAAAGGTACAGGAAAGCAATTATGCCCATATGACCCATCTTGAATATCGTGAACAACCTCCGGGGGCGATGGCTTCGCCCATCGAGAGTTTCCTACTGGGGGGGCCGCGTAGCGAATGTTGCGGAAGGTATACACCTGGATGATAGTTCTTAGGATTAGTAGAGAAATACGTAACTCTAACTAGTTAGCGACAACCTCTTACATCAGCACGCGCATCATATTGGCTTGCTCGCCATGTGCCATATGGTAGAGTTAACAGTGGAAGGGCGGTGGAGTTTGGGAATGCGACGCCAGGACCGTTGGGAAACGCCGCGGCCAATGCAACCAACAATACCGAGCAAAGCAACAGCATTGTGCGATCTGGATTGGAATTAGATTGTTGCTTATTCGTAAAGAAGGAATTGAAACAAGAAAATAAGATCGCACCGTCCTTTTTATGGGTCTTGGGCACATCTGACTGAGGCTGGGGCGATCGCCATCTAAGCCGTGGACACCAATTCGAAGCATTGCCTAGTTGATCACTTCCTCTTTGATTCGCTCCATCCCCGGACAGGTATTGTGTATGCCTGACTTGTCTCACATCATCAGCCTGGGTGTTGTCAACAATCATAATAAAGTATGATAACGGCTATGCGCCCTGGTGACTCAAGGATATGTCGTGTAACCCACCCAAGTAACGTGCAAAGGCTGTGGTGAGTGATTATTAAACGTGGGAAGATCCAAGCCACCCGTACCACATACGAAAACGGGGGCAATGCACTCGAGTATGCACGAAGACCTTCGCCGTTTAGCCAATAAGGTGTGTAATAAGAAATGACATTGGAAGAAAGTATATCCTCGGTGCAAGGAGCTACACCCATTACATCACACTTTATCAACAACACGAGAAACAGTTCTTATATCTAAACTTCCCTGGCGTGACAGGAGTAAATGTAACTCGCGATGTTCTATTGACTCAGTAAGAACATCGAATCCCAATTTCGACAAGTGAAAAAAAAAGAGTGTGTTATCTGGGTGCGACAAATGTCTATTCACTTGACAGTACCACCATTTGATCAATCCCCTAGCAATCCTGGCAGTATCGGATGCCACCGTGACGTTCGGTGCAGCATTGTCCAGCGCAGCAACGGATGGCGGCCCCGTCACAGTAGTCTCCCTTGTGCTGGCATCGCTTCTCGAGCTGGAAAATATCGCGGGGATCGGCGGAACCAGGCGCGGCAGCGACAAGAGCTCCGGAGACGAAGAGGAGGGAGATGATCTTGGAGAATTGCCTATACCAGGGGGTCAGTATGTACCTTGACAGTGGTTGGGAAGTGTTAGGGCCATATTCCGGGTAACTCACATGGTAACGGGGTAGAAGAGTGTTGGAATAATGGAAGATATTGTCTTGGAAGGAAGTCTTGTTTGTGATGCTGAAGGAGATCCAGAGTTGGTCGTCAGGGAGGGGGTATTTATATGTGAAGCTCTCGTCCAAATTGCTCCATCCTTTGATATTGTGCTTGGTATCCTATTTCTGGAACCACTCCCATGCCAAGATAGGGCCACAAGGGGCCGCAAAGGAATGAAGTTTGTAGCAAACACTGAGCAGTTGTTGGGGTCCGGTGAGTATACCGCATGTCAGGCCTCCCGCAATGACTGGAACTCTAAGCCAAGCATCCCCTATCCGGGCGCCAGTGTTAGCCCCAAGCGTAGACCAATTCGTAACCCCTGTCAGCACTAACAAGTCCCCATAGTATAGAACATCAATATATCACATAGGATCGACTATCAGCATTGGGCGCCGGAATGCCACCCAACACTGGGCACATATCATCTCACATCGCGGGAAGAAGGCTGTACGGCGCTGTATAACTCAAATAGGCAGTTCGAATACATACCATGCGTCTGTTGGTTAATCCACTTCTCGGAGCGCCTTACAAATTGCGCATTGCCCAAGTCGGGCTAACTCGGTTGTAAATCCGTCCAGAAACCGTAGATGCATTACCTCGCCCAGCGTCAGTTTTCGGATGGGAATCTTGCGAATCAGATCAGGAACATCGCACAGGATGTCCAGATGGACGTAGGTTTCTGGGTCGAGCGGACTGCGGAGAATGTTGCTGAAAATAGTAAGGATGGCAGTGATAGCATAGAACAGAACGACCCTGGGTTATACGGTGCATGAGTATTATGCATAGATGATCACTGCGATTCTATTTGCCGGAGAGGATCTTACCAAAAACACTCCCCCTTGACCACTGGCAGTACGGTGCGGAGGTAAGACAGCGTGGACCGACTGGCATTAATAGAAAGACTAATACTGGAACTAATTCCATCCAGCTGGCTTTCATTGTCACCAGGCGATAATTTGCATCTTGTGCTTGCTTGATGGATGATAGTGACACAGTGGTAATATGCCAGTCGCAGAATCACGGCCTGGGTGTTCACATTCGCACAGACTTGCATTTCTTGGAAAAAGCTCAGCGTGGGGCGGAAGTCCGGGTGTAAAGACATGCGCCATTTCTCCAGTGCTTCGTCGAGGTTCATAATCCTGGACAGGATTTCCGAGTTGGTTTTCTGCTGAGCACTGAACGAATATAGCGTCTGATATGCTTCGGACTTGATAAGAGATAGATGGAGATCGAAGGGGAAAAGAGGAAGGGTATTGTCAGCGCTCAATATCTCGTCCCGCTGTATGTTTCGCTCCTGTAGCTGTGCATAGTCAGTCGGGAGAGTCAGGTCGCAATGCGTGTCATTAATGCAGGGTGGCTGTCCAGTCCGGAGGGATATATCTTTGTCGAAAGAATAGCATAACCAAAAAAGGTCACGCAGATGGCACTCGGGGTTACTTTTGTCATATGGCTGAGAGGTTCCAAGAGGATCGTCGCTGGGAAGGGTATGTGCTCCAAGTGAATATAAGAGGCATGTTGCGATTGACAGTGATACCGCAGCGGCCTGGAGGTCCCCAAGAAAGTATTGGAACTGAACCTAGTTTCGATGTTAGGCTGTTGAGCAGTACTGTGGGGGTTATTTTGGAATGCCACTATATATGCACTTACAAGCATTGTGAATGATTGAAGTCCATCGAGGGTCATCTCCTGGATGATCTGATCCGTAAACCCTCGAGCAGCGACGGCATAGGATCCACAGTCCATGACTCCCTGTATATCGGCATCAAATCCGAATAGGGACACTATTGCAAGAAACGAATAGACACAGGACTTGGCGCTGGTGGACCCAATTGGCCGTTGCGGGTCATACGCGAGGTCCAGCGTATGTTTAAACAAAGACTTGCTGATGACTGGGAAAACAAGGCTTTGCAATGACGACGCATACATTGTCACATAAGTGTCGAGGATGTAGCGATTGGGGATTTCAATAGAAGGCAGTGAATCCAAAGATGATTCGATCTGAGAATGGTGCGTGTTCTCCCATGGAAGCTCCAGCGCACATAACTTCTCGAAGTTGACTTTCTCCCCCGTTCGAGATTCAATCCACGTGCGACCCTCGGTGGAAAGGAGATAGATCCCATTGAAATAGGTTACGTTGTTCAGGATGGAACCTGCAGATCTTAAGCTGTGTGTATCTCTTCTGGTCATTGGACTACCGACTGGAAAGTTGTATGAGTTGTCAGTGTTTCCAAACATGGTCTATTTGAATATAATAAAATACTCACTACTCATACGAGGGCTCATTTCATCATCACCTGCACCACAGGTCCCCATCTTTGGCTTCCCAACCAGATGTAAACTAGTCCGTTTTCTATATCAGTCGATCCACAGGAAGTTAGTGATCTTCATCAATAAAACCAACATCTGCGAGGGCCCAGAATAATACACAGAATGCAATATGTGGCGATGGGGCGTGTTAAGGCTGATACCCTTACAAAACTTCGAACGTACTTTCTCCCTGTCTGGCCAATGAGCCTATTGTATGTGCATGCAAGGTTATGATGCTTGCACCAATTGCACTGCGGGGATTCCGTGTCACATTGGATCTGGAAAGAGGCTAGTTAGCATGGACCCTATGTACATTAACAGTGAAACAGTATCATCCGTTGGACGGATTCAGCCATGCTATTCATACTACTAAGACTAAGTAGTAAGTACTAGTACCTTTTTCTTGAAGCAAGAGTCACACGCCCTGCGCCGGCGTCGCCTCGGGGGTTGGGATGCTGATGGAGTATCGGACATGCTAGATAACGCAGATACATCCATCATAAATTAAATAACGACCCAGCAATCCCACCGGTTGAGGATTGAGAATAAATGATGGTGGTAGAAAACGAAAGAAGAAATGAAGCTACCGTCATCTCATGGTTCTATCAGCCAATCAGCATCCGATCCGCTGAGTCAGCGGCCAAATGATACGCCACTAATCCCAAAGAGGCAAGGCCTCTCGAAGCCCTAACCGACACAGATTTGCAATGAATTCTTCTATCCACCCTGGATTTAAATACAGTAAAAGAGCGACAGGTCCATTTATGGATCAGGGGGAACACAGAAAATTGGTTCCCGTGGCTTGTGGGGTCACAATCTTCAAGTCTCACGCCTGAAGTGACTTCCTCAGCGCTACATTATGCTCAGCCAGAAACTCCGACCAGGTTGTAAGAGTCAATCCGGGGATCTAATACTCATAGAGCAATGAATTAGTTCGCTTGAATACAGCGAGGGACCATATACAACGGATCCACTTACCTCGGAAGCTTGAAGAAACTCCTCCCGCGAATAGACATTCCCACACTCCTCGAAAATCATCAACTGTTCCGTGAAGTCTAGGGCGATTTCTTCACTCATTCCTGCCCCAGTCTCGAGACTTCTTTGAAACTCACTGGCGCTTATCCTACGATATCTTGTCGGGATATTATACACTATCACACAACGTCAGTCAAGGACCTCGGCCTTTTTGGTGTTTGGGTTTCGAGCATACTCTCTCCAAGCTCAGCAAGCTTCTCCGACTCGGAGAGGGCCTGGGCGTAGAAGGCGATAGTCTTGGTGAAATAGGTTGATCCAGCCTCCAGGATTATCTGTACTAGCTTGCCCGTGTCCGCAATAGAGACATTGGGCAGCAGTGTACCGGCACTATGGGGGAACGAATGCGTGTAGACGCCAGTCGAGTCCTACATGATCAAGACACATTAGCCACAACCTTGCATAACATGGTGATATAGATCAAGACTCACCTGTTTGGGCAGATATTTCCCCGGGTAAGTCAGACAATTCTCGAAGTAATTCGGGAAAAGAATTGTGGTGGTCTTTTGCCACAGCGCAGGATGCTCTTCCTGAATATACTCTGTCACCAGGCTCTTGGTCTTCCAGTGATGAACATTCATGAAACGTCCACCTGACATCTTAACCGGATCAGGAAGCGCACTCCAGATAAGGTGACGGAGTGTTGACGTGGCAGAGGCAGCGTCCACAATGGCTTTGCCCTGCGCGATCTCAGCGGAGGCCGATTGTTTCGCCCAAAAATCAGTCAGTGCATAGATAGCGTCTGCACCAGCAAATGCTGGGATGAGGGAGTCACTGCCTCCCTCAAGATCTGCCTGTTGGACTTCGACGCCGAGAGCCACGAGGGCCTGGGCGGCTGGCTTTTTCGGGTCACGGGTAAGAGCTCGAACGTGGTAGTTTTCACGGCGTTTGAGGAGCTCTTTGACCACGGACCCGCCCTAGAGGTTATAGATAAGGTGTTAGTCGTATTCGATGTAAATAGACATGGGTATTTGATTGCATGAGGAGCATACCTGAAGGCCAGTAGCGCCGATTACAATGATTGTGCGACGAGTCATTTTCCCTTGTGGCTTGCAGGATGGTCTTCTCGGAGATGAGGTTAATGTTTGGATTTTGTCGTCTGTAGCCATGGGCCGGAAGACATTTATATAGATTTCTCCAACACTCCAGCATGGCCTTTTCTAGTAAGGGAACTGGAATATCCGGAAAACAACGAATGTTGTGAGTAATTGCCCGCTTTGTCAGCGGAGAGGTATTAACTATCGGGATGTGCGCAAGTTGGATAAACCGCGCGGGTTTAGGAAACCCGAGCATATGTTGGCGAGTTTGGAATTAAATGAGTTAGAGGTGTCATTTCGTGCGAGAGTGGGTTCATTTTAGTGAGTATAGGTATCATCCTATCTGTAGTTCATGCCCGGCTGTAGGGGTGGGAATCTGTCGTTAGAGACTGCTTTGCGCGTGGCATTGGGTATACTCCATATAAAGGACATTCTGCATAACATCTCGAAATGAAGGTTTCATGAGAGTCCACTACTATGTTAAAAGGTGATTAGCTACTGTTCTCCCTGCAAAAAAAAAACAACACTTGCAGTCTTGAGAATGATAGATGCTTCCGTCTGCCATGTCCCTCGGACTTTCGTATTGATGAAAATAACATAGCGATGAAACGTGGTCAGCAGCATTCTACAGTTATTCTCGGCCCTTTGTTGATTCGTCTGAAATGTGATGATGGCATCTCAATTCTTCGTCTGCATGAACATGTCGTCCATAGACTTTAGGGTTAGAGAAGCTGAGAATGTCAGAGGACGGGAAACAGCTCCATCGAATCAATCATCCCCATATAATGCCGAGACATGGAACACCACATCGCCTTTCCCTTACAAAACCTTTATCACATGATATAGTTCTACATGTGAAGGAACAAATGCCACCAGAATTTATTATAATCATCAGATGATATGTCTTCCTGGGGGGAAGAGTATCTAAGGGTCTCGGTTCAACAGGCTTCCGAAGATGCTGATCGTTTCACAAAAAAGCTGGAAAACTTGTTCAGCTGAGACCCCTTCCATGACTTAGCTCGAGGCCTTGCTTTTGGGTTCTTGGGTAGTTTGAACACAAAAATCGTTCTTTCTTCTCCGCTGGCTAGAAGGTGCATACCAACATACCAACAACATGGGAAGCCGCCAACAGACACCGGAGTACCTCCTTGGAAGAGGTCTTATTGAATCCATCCGGTATGATACTCGTCTTGCCACATGACTATCGAAATATCTTAGGCGCATGAATAAACTCGCACTCTGACGATAGACTAACCTTGGACCAAGACTGGATGCACAGCATACCCTCTTCAGACTCCACAATGGCTACTGCCTTCATCCTCGAGTTCCAGTGAAAGATGACATGAAAATCGCCGAGATTGGCACCGGCACGGCGTAGGTTTACCCATTGTCTGACCAAAGTCTGTCCAGAATAACATCTCTAACCAAAGTGCTTCAGCATCTGGCTATTCGATCTCGCGAGACAGCTCCCCCCTACCGTACAACTCGATGGTTTCGACATCTCTGACCAGCAATTTCCGCATCAGTCCCTGTGGCCATCAAATGTCCACCTGGACATTCTGGATTCACTGACTGAAGCTCCTGGCCGGCTTGTCGGTCAGTACGATGTTGTGCACATCCGCCTGTGGACATCGGTTATTCGAGGAAACGATCCAGGCCCGTTGATTCGACATGCAAGCAGTCTTTTAAGTAAGTATTTTTTGTAACTCAAAAGGGATTCTAAGGTGGTAGCACTGATAAAATATGCTTCTTCCCTTAGAGCCCGGTGGATACATCCAATGGGATGATGCAAACCTCGAGAAGCATACCGTCAAGGGCAAGGCGGCGGAGAGATTTGAAAAGATCGTTCAGCACTGCTGGCAGGTGATGGATATCGATCACAGGTAAGATGCATATCCGTCTTTATTGTTATTCTGGCTTATTCTTGCTCACATTGCAATGGCAAAAGATGGCTATTGGACCTCCCACATCGTGTTGAAGAGCATGGCTTCACTCTCCTGGATTCGTATGAGGGAGAGTTTGCGCCTGACCTCATCCAGCTCTGCACGAATACATATTTGGTGATTCTTTTTGGGATGCTTGAGGTTGTCAAGGCTGGTCCAGAAGGGAAGATTCTCCCCTCTATCAGTGAGTGTTCGGAGAGCCTCCAGGCAGTGTATACGGAGACCAGATATGGAGGCTCTTTTCACTGGCCACCAGTGACCGTATTCGCCCAGAAAAAATGAAATCACCTGTGATGGGGGGGAGTTGGCAAATGGATAATTTGTCTCAGCTAGTGCAGCAAACGATGTAGTTATCAAACGGGATGAAACCATTGTGGTTGTATTGCCAACCAGCTCGCATACATGACGGAGATAGTGGTGGAGGAAGTGGCCTCTATAGCCCATGTCGGATTATATATAGTGCTTAGGATACTTTTTCGATAAAACATCTTAGCCGAAATTCACAATTATTCAATCAAGAATTTAAAACATAAAAGCCCGAGATTTAATTCGTACGAATAATAGTACGTCTTTTATCAATATTAATATTATGTATTACTCCATCGACCATCCTCCTACCGCACTCGGAAGGGATGCGCCTCAGTGTTGAAGACGAACTTGTTGCCGTTGCCGCGCTGCACCTGCCATTCCGCCTCTGCAGTCCAGTTAGCCTTACATCCTTGTAATTGAGGAGTCACTCGTGACATACCTTCGCTATGAGTGAGATAAACATATTTCATGACCTCGGCGAACAGAAAGCTCTCCTGGTTATCGTATCGGCTTCCGCCATTTGCGGCGTTGACGTTGGTGAGTCCTGCGAAACCGGACCCGGTACGGCAGTATTTGTTAATTGCGACGAATGCGTTCCATACCCATTCGCGGTACTGCATGTACAATTAGCCCCCTACCCTAAAAGCGATTATAATTTGTGGATTACTTGCCTGCTCTTTGCCTGTGACTCTCCAGGCGTAGTAGAAGCTTTCAATGACCTCAGGGCGGAGAATGTAGGCGCCGCTTTGAATATAGAAACCTGCCTTCTCGTATAAGGCCTTTTGGTCCTCAGGAACAGAGTTGGCATCCCATCCAAAGGACTCGGGTCCAATTCCGGTCAGGGTTTCACTGTAGGTTGTGTGGCATCCTTCGACCAACTTCAGTCCGAAGTTGATAAATTCATCGTTATTCAGAACTGTACCACCGAGCAAGAAGCTACCGCCATCGAAGCACGTGAGGTGCTGGGAGCTGAGGCCAAGCTTCCCGTTGTTGTACGACGCAAGGAAAGTGAGGTCCGGGCGGGAGGAAGGGTGAGAGGCCAGATGTTGCATGGATGACTTCGCAGCCGCCACCCAGCGCTCCTTATATTCGCCAAACTCCTCGGGATCGTAAACGTACATTTTAATGAGATATTCATAGAAGGAGTCGGCACCTCCATTCCAGCTCACTTGCGCATCGGCAAACTGCCCAGTCGCGATGTTAATGTTGCTGCCGACGAGTCCTGGGAATGGTTCACTCGTCGCAGGTTGAGGCTTGAGGAGATAGGACTGGGCCTTTTGGCTAAGTCTGGCATACTGGGGATCGCCCGTCAGGTCCGATAGACGAGTCCATTCCAGCACCAAGGTGCCGGTCACAGCCAGACCATTTGTGGTCGCGTCGTCATTTCCGCCAGAGGTGATGTTAAGATTGTTGTATGGCACCCCCGAGGGAGTGTTGAACGCAAACTTCAACACATCTGCAAGATTCTTGGACTGCTCTAGAAGGACCTCCACCTTCTCTTGGTCCTCGACAAGATCGTTTGCAGGGCCTGTCAACAGATCATATCCAGACAACATGCCTGCTAAATAGCGAATTGTCGTCTCAAACAGGCTCACGGTGGTATCGGTCTTGGAGTAGTCGACTGTGGTAATATGATCAATAATTTCATTCACAATCGTGGCGTTGCCCATCATGATGGCCGTAGATAGAGCGTCAACCGCGGAGGCACCCCAGCCGTTGCGGGAATCACCGTGGCCGTTACTGATGGGGAGCAGTTCATCATGGGGAAAAGCGTATTGCTTGTAGCCATCCCAGGCATGTTCGAAAGCTTCCTTGATGGTGTTCACGCGGGAGTTGGCCTCGTTTTCTCGGAGCACAGGTTGTCCTGGGCGTAACTGAGGATGGGCGATAGAAGGGGTGATCAAGCCACTTAAGGTGATTAATGGGATCGATAGTGAGGTAAAATGCATGTTGAAGGGTTTGACAGCAAGCTGGAGCCAGCTGAAAAGAGTGTAGTTAAGGATGGTAGACTCCTGATTGGAATGAAAAATAGAATCAAAAATAAAAATAAACCAAAAGGGGAGCGATGACAATAAATAAACAAAAATTAGCGAGAGACAGCCTGGATAAACAGGCGGATGAATGAGTTAATAAAAGAACGGACGACGAGGGTGGGGAGAAGGAATGGTCCGTCACCTCGGCATGGGAAAAGAGAGCGTGAGTGTGGAGGGGATGAAGGGGAGAGAGAGGGAGAGGGCGAGAGAGAAGGGAAGAGGAGAGGAAGAAAGGGTGTCGCGTGAAGATGGAGCCAGTCAGCCGGCAGGTATGGACGAGTCCATACATTGCCGGTACTTCCTGTTCCTCCCATTGACTATGGGCCGGGCGGTACCGAACTATGGGAGCCAGACCCGCTCCCGCTAACCTCGCTCGATCGATCGGCCGCCGATCCCTGATGGGTCATTGGTGGGTGTCCGGTGAGTCAGCAGGATGGGTTCAGCAGCAATGCAGGAGAATTTGAGTTATAATACCAGGTATGCAAGGATGTCTCCCTCTCGATGGTCCGTGGGAAGAACAGAAACAAAGAATGATTCATGGAAGATCAATATTAACTACGAAAAATTGCCCGAGTTATGGTATTAAGGTAGCATTGACCATGCCATCATCCGACCAAGTCACTCATGCTGGACAGCGCCTGATCCGCCTGAGGGATCAGGCCGCTATGTCTTGATTGGGTCTGGATTGGGAGCCGATCGCGACTATTGAGTTAGTGTCCTCAAACTTCGGTCTAATTGACTTGTGATTAATTTCTCCTTCGTTAGTGTTGTTAGTGTTGTAACTCCGCAATACCACCGCGTCCCTCTTTTGGTAGATCCGACCGCATGGCAAAAATCCCCACCCCTTTGCCAATGCCCTAGTCCATAGTTAGTTTGTATAGCGCAACAACTTTATCCGGTAATTAGTCACGCCACCGTCATAATGCTACGCACGGCACAGATATGCTAGAAGACACTACCTGCACGTAGTCGAAAGTTCGAGACATTACAGTGGTCACCAACGTGGCCCAATCCCTGCTGGCGAGGCCTCTCGGTGATCATCAGATATGCGATATCCAAACTCTCCATCAAATGACAAGTGCGACAATTATGCCAGTGTTCGGTCGGCGCAGGGAGATCTACTTTGCCATAGCAGGGTATTGGAGCCACGTTCTTTCCACGTTCCCCGTCCTCGTGCAGAGAGATCGCGAACGTGATTTCCCCCGATAGCAACATGGAAGGAATGCAAGGGACAGAAGTCTCTTCGAGCGATATGGCAGATAAGCACCTAGAATTGACATCATTCTACCTACAGTTGGGAATCTATACATATCGGTTTCTCTTGTTCAACCGGTTCTAGTTTCGGAGGGAGCTTAAAACAGCCGGACAGTTGAAAACTCTCGGATGTGATTTTTCATTCTTGCAGGTGCGTTCCAGTCATACGGGCAGTCTTCATGCCCAATAGGGAAACCACAGGTCCGTCAGTTCTGTGTCATCCGAGTTTGTTTGTGGGACGGAGAGGGTACTGACTCCTACGAGCGGGTGTAAGGGTTGGCGTGGGAAAAAAGGGGGTGAATGAATTATGATTTCTATTTGATTGGCCTGGGAGAGGGAGAGGAATAGAGACTAATAGAAGGATTGTTGCAGAAGATCAGAATGTGGTGGACAACAGAAAGGGCAACTTAGATAGTATGAATAGATCGATTAAACAATCAACAACGAATGAATGGATCAATCCATTTTGGTCGCTCAAGTTCAGCTCGACATGACACAAGACAATTTGTCTTGTCACTCGTGCTTCTTAACTATTAAGCCTATCTTGAATTATGCAGCAGGCAAAGTAGAATAAAAAGAATGCGGTTTAGTAGTATCTTAATGTTTTATAATTTCTATTGGGCTCTCCCTCAAGACGAAAGCCTATAGGGGTCATAGTAGGTCCGCTTTGTTAGGACTATAAATTCTGAGACGAAAGGCAATAACAAAAAGTGGAATGAACAACTTACTCAATAAATACACGCCTTGCATGATAAATCATCGTCTCATATGGAATGCTCCTATAATCGGCCACAAATTCTTAACAGCATAACACAGCCATAACCTACTGCTGAGAGGGTGTATCTGTACCAGGGCCTACCCCCCTCGTTTTCTCCGCCAGTGCCCCATTCCGCAGCTTCTCCCACTCATGCTCCAGCATGGGAAAACAGATCACGTCATACCAAGATCGACGATGAAAAATAGCCTCACGTTCGCGACCTTCCTCGATGAAACCTAGTTTCCTATACAACTTGACTGCATTTTCATTGTATGAGAACGCATTTAAGCTGACACGATGTAATCCGGCCATCTCAAATGCCCAATCAAGTGCCCAATTCATGGCTTCACCACCATATCCTTTGCCGCGAAACTCCTCTGCCAACGATATCCCCACTGTGGCATTGCGGTGATGATAATATTCCACCCCGTTGTCGTTAAAGAGGGCTACATGGCCAATCGGTATTGGCTGCACAGCATCTTGCTGAGGTTGACTTGTGGATTGATGGCCTGGTGCGGATGTTGTTGTAGTTTCTTCTTTGGGCAGGGATTCATCCGGGGGAAGGCAAATCATCACGCCTAGTACGGCGTCTTGAAAGAACTTGACCATGTCTGTGACAGACTTCTTGGTCATCGGTCGTTGAATCCGTGTCGTGCTCATGATTTGGATGAGGAGATCATGAAGCATTTTGCCGAGAAAAGCGATATCCTCGTCCGAGTTCTCTATTGCCCGGTAGAGCAGTCGTTCGGACTTGAAAAGTCCGTTGACTGGCATGTTTACTTAAGGAGAGAGGTGCCTCATTGGGTGAATGAAATCGAATGTGTAGGTAGTTGATATGGGTGACACAGTATAAAAGTTCAAGTGTATTTAAAAGAAGATGCCTAACCTGATTGGGAATCACTAGGAGGTCCTGTTGAGCGGGCACCAGATCAGAACCAGAGCCAGCCGTCACGTGTGCTCATGCTAACTTTCCTAACATTTGAACATAGTTTTGTTCGAGTGCAGAAAAATCACGAGAGTATTCGATTGATGTTTTAAAGTAGTATTATAGCCTTCTGAGATGCTAGTTTCAATAAGTGATACTATCATATCCAAGTATTACGTTTTAGAGGCAGCATCGAAATGAAAAAAGCTCATGAAGGGCAAGCTTTCAGTGGGTTTATATATTGTAGCCTATCTACCCTACCTTAGTTAAACCTCCTCTATTCTTCCTGATATGCTTAGATGGCACCCCCAGATAAAAACATCTAGTATTCCGAATACGTTCTTTCCTTTATTGTTGATTATCCTGCCCCACCTCATTGCCGATATCCGAATTGACCAATTAATTGCATCTTCTCTACCCCACACGGAATTTTTCAAACATCGTAACGAAGGCCAAAATATGATCACCTTAATCGGCAACATTCGACAATTAAGTCGGTGCTGTTTTCTGATTCGCCTTTTATCTGATTGATACCGAAAATTGGAGGTTCGAAGACACTTGCATAGTGCTCATATAGGTACATCAATTTAGGCACAACACCAATATAAAGGTACGTCATTGGGCTCGTGTGGGTCCATTGCACCGTGCTAGTGTTCTCCGCCATAGCAGGGTACAGGGGCAACATTGTCTGCTTAGGCGATAGAAACAGCGACGAAGACGAGAAGCAATGGTGACTTCTCTTTCTACGAAGTCATGATGAGGCTTGAACTTCCAGTTCCTCGACATATGCAATGCCCAGGAGATGATGGATATCGTACTCCGACAATAGAAGATACAGAGAAAGATCTTACCGCTCAGAGCAATGCCCTCTGTCCATTCCCCTCGGCGGGGACGGATGTAGGCGAAGCCCATACTTCCGCTCTAGAAAATGTGCACTGTTCCCCATATCGCAACACAGATAGGCTCATGACTCTGCCGCGACGTGAGTCGGAATGCTCCACCAAGAAACTCGGTTGGAGACAACGGATCAGGCACATAACCTGGGCCTTTTTCACCCTCACCATGGCCACGGGCGGAATCGCGAATGTTCTATATAATGGTATGTCCAACATGGCGTTAATTCGATTAGGTTTGTTTATATCGGCTGAGACCTGAACACAGTCCCCTATAAGTTCCGTGGGTTGGAAACAATTGGTATCATCTTTTTCTTGTTCAATATTTTCCTGTATATCAGCATTTGGGGTCTTCTGGTTACACGATTCTATCTTTACCCTTATACCCTGAAAGCGTCTTTCCTACATCCAACCGAGTCCTTATTTGTTCCCGCTTCCGTTGTTTCTTTTGGAACAATCTTGATCAATATCACACAATACGGCCCGGAAAACACAGGACCCTGGCTTGAACAGGCTATCTGGCTCTTGTTCTGGATCGATGCTGCTCTCGCCGTGATCTTCTCGGCTGGTATATATCTTCTCTTGTATGCCAAACAATCCTTCCGTATCCTGAGCACCCGGTTGTTGTCATGGCCTTGCTAAAATTTATGGATAGGTGGTCGACCCAAACTTTTACCATTGCACAGATGACACCGATCTGGATCTTTCCAGCCTACCCAATGCTTATCATTGGACCTCATGCTGGGATCCTGAGCGAGAAACTTGAGCCTATAAAATCATTACGTATCATTATTGGTGGCACAACCATCCAGGGAATCGGGTTCCTTGTCTCCTTAATGGTATATTCGGCCTTCATATATCGCTTGATGTCACAAAAGCTCCCTCGAGAGAATGTCAGACCTGGGATGTTCGTATCCGTTGGCCCCAGTGCCTTTACCGTCGCCGGACTCGTGAACATGGCCGATCATACCAAACGAGCCTTTCCAGAAGATTTCATGGGCAACGGGGCCTTAGCTGCGGATGTTCTGAAAGTAGTTGTCAATTTTTCCGCTCTATGGCTGTGGGGGTAAGTAACCACCTTGTCCCTTTGGTCACTTGGGGTCCAAATACCTATATGGCATGCAACTACTAAGATGTTGACAGCCTGGCGATTTTCTTCTTCTTCATCGCGAGCTTTGCTCACTGGTCGGTCATTGGGTCTGGTCGGATGGTTTATTCCATGGGGTGGTTTTCGTTTGTTTTCCCAAACACTGCCTTGGTCACGGCGACCTTTGCAATAGGGAAGGCATTTTCCTGCAAGCCCATCTTAATGATTGGATGCGCCATGGTCGTACCGCTGATACTGATGTACTTTTTTGTTCTGTACATGATGATCCGGGCGATTGTGCAACGACAAATTCTTTGGCCCCAGAAAGGTGAGGACAAGGATGAGGGCGGCTTTGCAGTAAATCCAGTCACACCTGAATCAGATGGTCAGGCAACTCGAGCGGAGACTTCTGTCTGAGGGGGGGTCACACAGGACTATGCATGACGTGCCATTGATCATTTAATATCTAATCAAAGTTTTGTATATACATCTCTCTTATTTGACAGAGAAGTTTTGGAATTACTGGGGCTTTTATTCCCTAAGGTCTATTGAACTATATATATATTCAGGGGGGGTATCTTCTAGATTATCCTAGAACTAATTTCAATTGGTATTTTGGGGGGATAATAGTAGTTCTACTCAGGGCATAAAAAGATTGGCTGGCACACACTTTGTATGGGAGTTAGGTACACCTGACAGTGCTTGTACTCTAGATGCTAGCCATTCAAAGGAAATATTAACTTATTACAAATGAAAATTGAATATCTACTTTTTCTCTAGAACTGTTGTTGGAGGTAGAACGGTGACCTAGCAGTTGGTCAAAAAAATGACCATGACCTCCATCTTCCACGGCTCAAGCTATCCTACTGAGAATGTCCCTGGAAGGAGAAATGCCAGATCATCGACTTCGTCATGGTGCAACAAACAACCTGTGTTGATGTTGAACAACAAATGTTACACAAGGAATGACTCACGTGGCACAGGAAAAAGAAATGATGCCTGAGGCCACCTCATCTTCTGATTGCGGGGCGGAAAAAGAAATTAATTTCCCTCCGCGATGATTCATTCTTCCTTCTGCTTCTTCTGTTTCTTCTTATCCCCCACACACACTCGCTCTCTTTCTCCCTCGCCTTACCCAGGGACTCTGGGGATTCTGCCTGAGCTCATTTAACCTCTTATTATTTAACATTGTTGTCATTCAATTCCACCATGGCGACTCCATTCCTCGTCTCCTTCAACCCCTCCTCCCCCGCCTCCGGGCTCTCGCTCGAGCAAATCGCCTATTTCGGTCGCGTTTTGATCAAGACCGAGAGTCTCGCTCAGGCTGAAGATTTTCTGCGCCGTAATTTCCGTCTCCTCGATGTCTATGTTGACGCCACCTCTATCCGTTCCTCCGGTGACCTTGTTGATATCCTCAATGCCGGCGCCGCCAAAATCTTCATCACCCTCGACCAATTGATCGCCCTTTCCCAAGAGCAGTCCGTTCCTTCGTCACGTATCGTCGTTTTCGCCGCCGAGAGTCAGGTTGATGCTTTCCACAACTGGGTTGCCGAGAACGGTGAGCGCAAAGAGGCTGGCCTTTGCACCGACTCCGCCGCCGTCAAGGCCATCCTTGAAAAACTGTCCATGAACTCGGAAGCCCAGAACCTCTACCGTACATATACATCTGCAGTCACCGAGGATGCGCTGAAGGATACCTTGAAGCAGGGAGCGGTTAGTGTGGTGCCCTCCGAGGCTCTGACTCTGGACCACAAGGAGCCCGCGGGAAAAATTGCCGCAACTTCCCTCATCGCGGCTCGCGCTGTCGCGGATCAAAGCAATGGCCTCTACGCTACAACCGTGACCGATGAAAGAGGAACGTGTCTAGGCTTAGTCTGGAGCTCCGATGAGAGTATCGCCGAAGCTTTGCGCACGGGTACCGGCGTCTATCAAAGCCGGAAGCGTGGCCTGTGGTACAAGGGCCAATCTAGTGGCGATGTGCAGGAATTGATCCGAATTGGGTTCGATTGCGATAGTGACTGTTTGGTCTTTACTGTCAAGCAGATCGGCAGAGGTAAGCGACTTTATATAAATCTTGTTGGATTGGAATCTAATTTGGCTCTCGTTAAACTTCAGGTTTCTGCCACCTCGGCACCGCCAGCTGCTTCGGAGCCTACAATGGTCTTTCGCGCCTTCAAAAGACTCTCCAGGAGCGGAAGGCTGATGCCCCCGCCGGGTCCTACACTGCCCGCCTATTCAATGAGCCTAAGCTCACCCAAGCTAAGATCATGGAGGAGGCCGACGAGCTGTGCCGCGCGGAGACAAAGGAAGAAATTGCCTTCGAAGCCGCCGATCTCCTTTACTTTGCCCTGACTCGCTGCGTTGCCGCCGGTGTTAGCCTCGAGGATGTGGAGCGCAACCTTGACCTTAAAAGCCTCAAGGTAAAGAGAAGAAAGGGTGATGCTAAGGGTCCGTGGGCGGAAAAAGCAGGTCTAGCTGTGCCTGCGCCTGCCCCCGCGGCTCCTGAACCAACACAGGAGCCCACGAACAAGGATAATGGCCGGATTGAAATGACTCGCGTGTTCACTGCTTCTACCTCGGTTGACGTGGTTAAGGACCACCTCAAGCGCCCTTCTCAAAAATCCAACGACGCCATTGTTGGCCTCGTTCGCCCGATTATCCAGGATGTCCGTGAGAATGGCGACGCCGGTGTTCTCAAGTATACCCACAAGTTTGACAAGGCCACTTCTTTAACATCGCCCGTTATTCACGCACCGTACCCCGCGGAGCTCATGAAGTTGAGCCCCGAGACCCAGAAGGCCATCGATGTCAGCATCTCCAACATCTACAAGTTCCACAGTGCCCAGAAAGGCAGCAACGAGACTCTGCATATGGAGACTATGCCCGGTGTGGTTTGCTCCCGTTTCTCCCGACCCATCGAGCGTGTAGGTCTCTATGTCCCTGGTGGCACTGCTGTCCTGCCATCCACTGCCATGATGCTTGGTGTCCCCGCCATGGTTGCCGGCTGCAAGAAGATTGTCCTCGCCTCGCCCCCTCGTGCTGACGGTAGTATCTCCCCCGAAATTGTCTATGTTGCACACAAGGTTGGCGCCGAAAGTATTGTCCTTGCGGGAGGTGCCCAAGCTGTCGCCGCCATGGCTTACGGCACTGAGAGCATCAGCAAGGTAGACAAGATTCTGGGTCCCGGTAACCAGTTTGTGACGGCAGCAAAGATGCTTGTCTCCAACGATACGTCGGCCGGTGTCAGCATTGATATGCCTGCCGGACCTAGTGAAGTCCTGGTCGTCGCCGACGAATACGCCAATCCGGCGTTTGTCGCTTCTGATCTTCTCAGTCAGGCTGAGCACGGAGTTGATTCCCAGGTTATCCTGATTGCCATCAACCTAAACGAGAAGAAGCTACAGGCCATTGAAGATGAAGTCGACAAGCAGGCCAAGGCTCTCCCTCGCATGGACATCGTCAAGGGCTCGCTCGAACACTCCGTCACATTCGTTGTGAGGGATCTGGCTGAAGCGATGGCCCTCAGCAACGAGTATGCCCCCGAGCATCTGATCCTGCAGATCGAGAACGCCCAGGCGGCGGTTGAGTATGTCGAGAACGCTGGCAGTGTGTTCATTGGCCAGTGGACTCCTGAGAGCGTCGGCGATTATTCCGCCGGAGTGAATCATTCTCTGCGTAAGTTTTACATATCCAGTCCATTACAATGAAACAGTCCTCGCCTAACACGCCACAGCAACATACGGCTATGCCAAGCAGTACTCCGGTGTCAACCTGGGTTCGTTCCTCAAACACATCACCAGTTCCAACCTTACTGCCGATGGTTTACTCGCGCTTTCTCAGACTGTCGAGCAACTGGCTGGCGTTGAGGGCCTCGAGGCGCACAAGCGGGCCGTGAGCATCCGAGTAGCGGAGATGAGGCGTCAGCAATAGCTGCATACGTAGTTAATTTGAATTCGATGAGAGCTTACGACACGGGAAATGGGACATGTTAAAATCTATGATTATTTAGACCGTTGAATACATCCGTTTGATGATGAAGAGTGCAGTGCTATTGATATTGGTATCTTTGCGTAATGTCTATCTATATAATTCCACACAAACGACCCTGTAGAAAACTTTTTTTGTCCCCAACCATTCGCCAAACATCATGAAATTCATCGAGCAAAGAAAAAAGACAGGCCAGAGAGAGAGAGAGAGAGAAATCACCTCTTCCGCTCCCTGATCTTCCACTTGAGACCATGTTTATTCGTGCCTCCGACCGAGTTCTCCATCTTCCCACGCTGCCAATCCAGCTCTCGCTCCGCAGCCGTAATATCCGCAAACTGCTTCTCCAGCGCCTTCAACTTATTCTCTCTAACCTCTGTCGCCCGCTTCTTCATCTTCCGCGCCCGACGAGCCTCCACCAGCGCCTGTTTCTCTGCTTCAATCTGTTTCGGCGTTTTCCTCCGTTGCTGTTGCTTCTTGGCCATCGAATCGCCCACCTCGCTGTCCTCCTCATCCTTATCCATCTTACTCTTCTCATCCAGCAATCTGGTCTTCGTCAGCGACCTCTGCTCCCGGCGATCATCTGCAAACACCAATTTCTCCCGTTTCTCGTCCTCCTCATCCTCGTCGAAATCAAAGTCAAACCCATCGTCGTCCTCATCCTCGTCACTTCCCTTCTTATTCTTCTTGTTCTTCTTCTCCCCCAGAAAGTCCCCCATCTCCTCCTGCATCCGCACCTCCTCCTTCACCTTCTCGATCTGCCGCCGCACCCGCTCGCCCACCGTGCGCAAATACCCAGCATCCTGTGTTTTGAGTAGCTTGATCGCATCGTGGCTTAGACCTTGTGCTGTGGCGGAATCGCGCGAGGCGGTGCCGTGTTTTCCGGCGCGCTGCGAGTGCGACGACATCATCCCGAAGGCGAATTCATCGGGGTTGCGCTCGGATACTTTTTCTTGCAGACGCTTGAGCTTGGCTTTCTTCTGGTTGTAGTCTTTGGCGCGCAGGGAGTAGTCCTAGTAATGAGTGAGTGAGTATGGATTTGGATCTATTATGACAAATGGGAAAGGGGGAGGGGATTGGTTTACCTTGTGCTTTTCGAGGATTCCCCATTTTTCGCGGCCTTCGAGTTGGCCGCGCTCGCGATGCTGCCGCCGATGGACGGCGTTGCGCATGGAAGACATTTTGGGTTGATTGGTATTTTTTTTGTTCGATGGGAGTATGAATGTATGGGTTGGGTTCGGGTAGTATTATGGGGATGGTGGGTGGTGGTGGTTGATTGTGGTGGTGGTGGTGGTTGAGGAGAGAAGAGAAGAAAAAAAAGTTCGGAGGCGGAGAGAGAATCGGAGACACTAAACTGCCAAAGTCACTCGCTCACTTCAACTTCCCTCTTCTCCTCTTCTTCCGCAACAACAACAACATCAATACCCACAACCAGAATAAATCCTTTACGGTTGATTTATCCTCGCCGTTTGATGCCGAATTCTGCAATTCTCCACATCAATCATTGATTTCCCACGAATTCCGTGTCCGATCTCACGACCGTCCACGATATCACCACCCATGCTCTAACACAATAACAACCATTATAACCAACCTCCGAGCCTATATTAGCCCTCCAAAAAAATACAATGTCTTCAACAACGCCATCAACGTCCGCTTCGTCTTCCTCCGACTCTTCGTCGTCTTCATCCTCCTCTACCACCCCCAAATACAACCTCCGCAACCCTCTCCCCCTCTCCGCAACCCAAGAAACCGAAGTCAAGAAAATCTTCTACAAACGCGTACGGAGTCATTGTGCGCCCGAAATCAAAGGTACATGAAGAATCCGATGACTCTTCTCCCCTATATTTCCAACCCCCTCCCCTCCCCTCCCCGGGGTACCTCTCGCAATCCCGTGCTAATATGTACCCCTCTCTCTTAAACAGCCTTCGCCGAATGCGCCGTCAACCGCACAGTCACCGCAACATGGGTATGTCGATCGCAACGACTCACTATGAACTCGTGCATGTTGGCCCACGCAAAGCCCGAGGAAGAAGACCGCGCGCGCGAGGAGTGGTTTGCGACATATGAGGAGCGAAGACGACAGCGCGATGAGGACTTGGCCAAGGTGGAGCAGCGACGGACGGAGGTAATTCGGTTGATGAGAGAGGATGAGGCAAGGAGGGCCAAACAAGGATCATCTTGAGTGAGGAATTTTGTGTTTGTGTTATCATTGCATTTGTGGCTGTTGTGTTATCTTATGTGTCAAATTGGGCGTTTCGTTGTGATATATATATATATTTCCTCTCCCCTGCATTTGTTGTGTTTGGATCCCGAGGATGCTACGCAATCCATCATCATGTACAATAGTAGAATTATCTGAATGGTTGTGTTGTTTTTGGTGATGTAGGAAGTAGCTCGGCTTTGGGTCGATATATATAAGGAACGTTCGGTATCCGCCGAGACACCCGCTCTCTCCCACGACAACAACGGGCATGGGACTGAGTACAGGTCGGACCACCTCCTACCGATCCGGCAAGATCGTCACAGAGCTCGCCTCGCCGTTGACAGTAATCAAGGATCCATCTGGAATGAGCTCCATCGCTTTCCCAAGTTGTACGGCGGGCAAGCCATACTCGCGTGCCAAACACGAGCCGTGAGCTAGGATGCCGCCAGTTTCGAGCACCAATCCTGATATGATATGGAAAACAGGCGTCCATCCTGGGTCTGTGGAGTTGACGATGAGTATCTCGCCTTCTTTCACGCGCCCAATATCCTTTAATTGTCGAACAACTCGGGCTTTGGCAGTCACTTTGCCTTTCGCGGTGCCAATGCCTCTGTGAACCCCGTCGACAGCTTCTTCCGCAACATCCAAGTCTGCCGCCGCACTATTGATCAGGTAGTCTGGCAGGAATGTTTCTCTTTTTAGCATCCGGTCGAAATCATTGCGCCTCCCGGTGATCTTCGCCCTCAGTAGCGGAGTCATTCTACGCGTGTCCCAGAGATGGTACAGCTCACTCTTGCCCAGGAACCACACGTCATCTTCCGACTCGAACAAGCCGTACTGGGTTAATCGCCTTCCAATCTCCATGAATCCCCATCTGATTGATAGCGTGCAATGGTCGAGAAAGTTCCGTTCGTCGTCTCTCACAATGACGAACTCAACACACCATGATAGGACCAATTTTGAGCAGCTCTGCCTTGAAGAGCCCGAGTACACTGCGTTGGACCTTGGCGAGGACCTTGTCCGCATACTCCTCTCTTACTCGGTTCATCTCGTGCTCTTTTACTGCAGGATCGGGTGCATCTGCGGTCTTCAACATGGCCTGTAAAGCCAGGTAGTCAATGGCAGGGTCCTCGCAACGACGCGGGAAATAGATGTCACGATCGGGCATGCCTCGCTGGCCATAGAGTTGTAAAAATGAGGTATAGCTCTCCAAGAAAGCTCGCCCATCATCGGAATCATTGCACGAGTCCAAAAAACCCTTTCCCTCATATTTGGCAAAGTTGGCTGATAGCGTAGACGATTTGTGGATTATTTGCGACAACTTCCAGAGCATGTGGTTCTGTTTCTGAGTTTCGCTGGCTCTCGGTGTGCCCGTTAAGATTGCCTGGAACGCCATCTTGTCTTCTGGGTCATACCAGTGGTGCAGAAGAACCGACAGCAGCGTCAGCATATCTCTTGCCATGATGAAAAACCATGTCCACATGTCGCGGGTATATTCATCTTCAATTCCGAGCTGGCGATTGACATAGTTCTTCAAATCACGATCAGACAGCTCCTTTAACTCAGCGCGCGGGATCCCTTTCCCTTCCGTCGAGAACTTGTGCCTCCACTTCTTGTTCTGGAGGTCGAACCCTCGATACAGCTGGGGACGCAGTGCTTCAACACGCGCATATAGCTTGAGATACGAGATCCACGAGAACGTCGCATCTTGCACATCCTGATGCCATGATTTAGGGATATTTGCCAAGGCCAGGACGCAGTGCAGATGGAATCGTTTTCTGGATGATGTCTTTCTCCAAGTCGCAATTGTAATAAGCTGTCGCTTTGTGAAACTGCCAATACCGCTTCCCCTGGAGCTCGGGCACTCCCCAAAGCTCGGCGGCACATTCATGGCCTTGAGCCCAGCTGTATCCGCGGGTTGTGTACATCAGCGGCGAAATTGCTCCAGTCCAGTTCTCGTCTGCGACTGACCGCGTCCAGGTGGTGTTTTCAACCTCCGGAAACATCTGCCAGTCCTCCAGATCGGCATCCCAAGAGAACTCGACCCCGGTGATTGGACGCGATTGTAAAATGTAGATCTCGTCCTTTTCAATGCCCCATTCGATGTCCTGCGGGAATCCGTCATAGTGCTCTTGGATTCGGAGTCCAAGACGCGCCAGTTTGAGTGCTATATGATCCGAGAGGCTGAATCTGACGCGCTCTGACTCTTCGACGACCTCAACCTTGGTGCCATTGGCGCGGGAATCTCTTCGAACTGCCTTCTCCTTGTCGCCGAGGACCCGATCGCGGATACGGAGAATCGGGTATGTCTTGAGGACGAAGTTGTCTGGATTGATCATGCCGCTCACGAGTGCTTCACCCAGACCCCAACTAGAGTTAATCACTATTTCGTCTGTGGCCGACGTGAGCGGATTCCCCGTGAACATGACACCGGAAACATCAGATGCTACCATTCGTTGAACCACGACCGCAATGTCGACCTCAGAATGTCCGAACCCATTTCTCTGGCGATAGGACGTGGCCCTCCCGGACCACAATGAAGCCCAGCATTCACGAACCGCGTCTATCACTGCCTCCGGGCCCCGGATGTCAAGTAAAGTGTCATGCAGCCCGGCGAAGGATGCTTCAGCTAGATCTTCTGCAGTGCCAGAAGATCGGACAGCCACGTATGGTGAGCTTCCAAGCTTTGAGTAGTACGACGTAATAGGTGCTGTGACCTGAAGGGGCATCGGTGTTTGCATAACCAGCTGGCGCATCTTCGATGTCTCCCTCTCCACTTCTTCTGCGTCGTCGAAGTCAATCTTGTCGACGATGGCCAATAGCTTGGTTGTGAGACCATTCTGGTCGACGAACGCGCGGTAGCTGGATGTGGTGATGGTGAAGCCTTCTGGCACCGGGAAGTTGGCCTGTGTGAGAGCCCCGAGATTGGCGCCCTTGCCACCGACCGTTGCTTTTGTGACAGAGTCGGGACTATCAAATGGCAAGACATAGACAGGAGGCGAGTTCGTCTCCTTCAAGTCGTGAAGTCCGGTCATCGTGGTTTGTTTTAACGAGAACAAATTGCTGTGGTATCAGATGGTTCTGGTTGCTGAGCGACCTATATACCTCTCATGTCATCGAATATCTCAGAGAAGGTTGGTAAACATCAGACGAGATACCCCGCCACTTCATTCTTATGTACGCCAATCTTTTCTGCAGGTAAGCGATTTTGATCAGCGCGAGCCAGCAGTACTATCCGTCTATCCCCGTCGGTCCGAGCACTTCAGCAGTTGGACTTACTCCGGGGCGAGTAGGACCATTCCAGATTCTTTCACTAAATGCAGTATAGAAATACCATATCACCCCGCATTATATCCATTTGGCCCCAGTTTTGATCAACGATCTGTCAGGCGCACCAAGGGTGGAAAACAATATCCGGGAAGGACTTGGATTTAATGACGGAGGTATACGGATGGGCTGCACACACCATCAGGGCACTTCACACGAATCCCTCAGCTATATCAGCTACAGATGTAAGTTGGATGGTTCTCACGACAAATAGAGATCTTGGGAACGGGTTTCAATAGTGTGACATCAACTCAGGTGTCTAGATCCCAGACTGGGTTTTTGGAGGACATCCAAAATCATGAAGCCCCCCACATATAGTACACTTATGTCCCACGTCTATCCTATTGCCCTTCACCAGCCCAATGGTAAAGTTGTCGTTGCTCGGCTAAGTTTCCTGTCATTTTCGCTTCCCGCTCACTCTGAACGCAGCAAGTTGGGATGACACTGGACATTCCTACCACGAGGAGCTCAGAGCTGGGGAAGAACTATCCAGGGCAATAATTGACCACCGCACAACTTTCGTAGATCTTTTGAGAATGAGTGTGCGTGCCTTGCAACAGGATTTTGCTCAGCCCTAGCCCTAGCTTGGATTCCGAGGATGGCAGCAACAGTTGAAGTGGGAAATAGTAGCTCATGGAGACTACAAGATGGATTACTACGTGAAAGGAACAACAGAACTATACAATGACAGAGGCCTACAGGCGACCCTGTCAACAAGGTATATGGTATCTACAGCTTCAACTTCTCAACAATCAAACGCTCCCTCACACAGACCAAGTCCGCCTCCGTGAGACCACATTCCCGAATAAAATAACCCGCCGCATCGCCATACTGCTCCCGAACCATCTTCAACGTCGCCAACATATTCTCTCTCGACGCCCCCGCCATCCTCCTAGCATCCTGCTCACTTGCGCCAGTCTGGCTCATAATACTCCCAACAAGTGTATCTAACCAACCCGCCAACCCGATCTCCGTGAGCGCATACTCCCGCGCCACAGTCTCGTCATCAACCCCACACAACGAAAGCAACAATGCGCAGAACACCCCTGTCCGATCTTTCCCCGCCGTACAATGGAAGATAAAACTGCCCTCCGCAGGCGGCGAATATAATATATGTCGCATGATCTGCGCGTATGCGTCCGCACCCTGTCTCATGATCGCTCGGTACGCACGAACTATACCCTATTGTCAATTGGTGAATAAGCTGAGCCACAAATATATTGATCAATCGGGGCACCGCTGTATGTACCTCTGAATTCGGATTGCTATAATCCGCGTACCGGGTTGCCAGGCTCACGGGATCGAAGCTCTCGTCTGGGAACACCGGACAGTAAACCCGCTGGACACCGGGCCAGTCAACTACCTGTCCAGATGGAGACGAGATCTGGAGCTTCTCGATCTCGGGTCTCGACCGTAGGTCGAAGATATGATTAACTCCGAGGGATTTTATTGTCGCAATTCCGAGGTCGGTGGCGTTGGTGGGCTCTGCGCAGCGGAATATGTACCGGCTCCGGATGGTGCGGTTTGGTCCTGCATCGTACCCCCCGATGTCTCGGAAGTTGGAGATTCCTTGGACATTGATGAATGGGGGTGGGAGGGGGCTCTGGGTTGGTTTAGGGTTCGCCATTGGTTATTGGGGCTAGTAGGAGAAGTGGGCGTGTGTTGTTCTGATGTCTGCGTTTGAAGAGGTTGATAGCCACTGACTTCATGATTATGGGGTTAGGTTGCTGGAGATATAAAGTGACTTCAACGCCACATGGATAATGATTTCCGAGTGTTGCTGCATCTCAGGTCGAAAGGATCTTCGTTTCGAACCAAATCGGCCCGCATATCCCCTGTCTTTTCCCCAGGCTTCTCTGTCCTCTACACATGTACACTGTTAATCATGTTCAAGGTATCTGTCGAACAAGAATAAGAGATAGCTGGGCCTAATCATCATGAGCTGAATAGATAGCGATTATAGAGGAAGTTGGATACCAATTAAAGACATCCGGGGCCAGGTGAAAACTCCAACGGTTCTTCTAAGCTCCTGGTAAACCATAAATGACACGGCATGCATCATACATAAAAATAAAAAAAAAGAAATCGATCCGATATATTGTCACTCGCCCCAAACGCCATCCAGACCCATACCTATTTGTAGGCAGCAAGCAAACCATCTAAGTATCCGTCATCTCCTTATCCCCATCCTCGCCTGCGTTCCCATCGCCCATAGCAGTATCCTCCCCAAAGATATCCTCCATTTTACCATCTTCATCCTCGCCATCTCCAGCGTCGCCCTCCTCCGCATTCTCCCGTCCGCCTTGCTCCACCTGCAACATCTCGTCCTCATCGTCCTCCTCCCCTACTACCTCCTCGCCTTCACTATCCCAGTCCTCCTTCATATCCCACCCAGTGCCAGTCAAACAAAACCTCTCCGGCGGCAGCCTCATCCCACCCATCATCACACCCTGATGCGCCTGGGGCTTGGTCGGTTGCGCATTCTGCTCAAACCCCCTCGTGGCACCCGGCAGCGCAACCCGATTCCGCTCAGCCGCCACATCCATCAGAAACTCCTTCGGCAGCCCCGTCTGGAACTGGTAGTGCAGTCGGGAGGCAATGCTAAGCCGCAGCGCCGGGAGCGTCACGCTATTCACCTCTGAGTGTCCGCGGTTAGCGCCGCCGCCAGTTTCGCTCGTCACGCCGGCATACCCTTCTGTCGCGAGGTAGACGGCATCTTGTAGCACGCCGGATGTGTAGCGGTAGGCGAAGTCAAGGAGTTGGACGGGGACGCGTTCTTGGTAGGAGGTTACGCCCAGCGAGGCGAGGAGCATGTGGATGAGTCGGACATCGCGGGGGCGACGCGATTTCCCGCTGTCTTTGAGCGAGGTGGAGGGGATCTGGGTGGGTTGGGAGGACTGCGGTGGTGGTGGTGCGTTGCTTGTGGAGGTTGCCGTGTTAGCGGGTTGGGAGGCGTTTGGGGGGTTGGCGTTGCTGGAGGAGGGTTCGGCGGGAGGAGTGAGGGGTTGTGTTGAGGGAGCGGCTGGTTGCGATTGGCTTGGTGAAGCCATTCTGAAGTGCGAGTTGAGGGTATATGGGGGAGATGTGAGGGAGGTGGATGGCTGGTTGCTGCGGTGGGAATGGGGACTGGCGTGGACGTGGTAGAATTGGGGTTGTTGGTGTTGATTAGATGCGGACTAGTGGTGCGCATTACACATGGCGATAGTCAAGAATGGAGAGGTAAGGGGAGTAAGAGTGGGTAATGTCGAAGAAGATGGATGAAGCTCTGGAGACGAATTCATGCGGCCCGTAACCCTGGCCGCGCTAGTCCGGATCGGGACCTCTCCTGGCGGCCTCAGGCAAATAAAAATATCCGATATACAGATATAAAACACGATTCTAGCATTCAGCTTTCTATAGACATGACTTTCCATTGTCCCTCTAGCTATTGCTTCTCTATATGCAATCACTTTGACAAACAAAGTATATATATACTCTAAAATTTGCAATACCAACAATCCGAGCTGCCTTACCCGCACTGTAGATATTGCCAGACATGCCTTTTGAGGCGCCCAACATATCTGCTGAGGTTTCCTTCAACTGATAGTGACCTTAAAAGAGATGTTTCTAAACTCTTGCAAGTAGCTTTTTGCTTATCATCAAACGCACTGTTAACAGCATACCAGCACTTGCCAGTGTCAATGAGCCAGCATAGAAGAATGTTGGTCTATATGCTGCAATCCCTCCTTCCGTGCCCCCGTAAGCATCCAACAAGTACCCAGCAATAGGCGACCCCTAATCAAACATCAGTATTATACTAGACAGAAAGCAAGATCAGGATATATTGGAACCCGTACCAAGAAATACCCAAAAGTCCATGACGTTGTCAGCATAGACATGAGGTTCGCAAGTTGGCCATCTCCAAAAACAGCAGCCACAACAACCGGCATTTGACTAAAGAAGCCGCCAGAGCCTATTCCATTCACGATAGCAAAGAAAATGAGAAGACCCAGTGACGATGCGAACGGCCAAAGTGCCATTGCACTAATGCCAATCACTGTCAGGCACAGAAACATGCTGTTGACAGGACCCAGGAAAGCATCGGCTCCAAAACCCATACCAATACGCCCTACAGCCGAGGCAAGGTTCCAGGCTGCGAGAATGGCAGCAGCTACTTGGCTGGAGAAACCAACTGAAGTGATATAGAGCGGAAGAAGGAAAGGAGGGACAAACAGAGGGAAAGTAGCAATCGCTCCCATAAATAGCATGATGATGAATTTAGGACTTCGAAGAAGATGCCTAGAGGGTATTGTTATCAATAAAGAAAGAGTCACTATCAGCCTTCCCCCGAACAAGGGAATCACGTACCATTGCATAGTTGATACAGCACGCTCGTGCCCAGGAGGGGTCTTCAGGAAATATGCCGCTGGAAGACAAATAGCCCATGCGCATACCCCAAGGACCTTCAAAGCCGTCTCCAAACCGGCGACATTGATCAGTTTTTCCAAAGAAAGGGCGATAACAGCAGAGCCAACGCCAGCACCGCCATATACAACGCCTGTAGCCAAGCCTCGCTTTCTCTTGAACCACAATGATGGAACGGTAGCCGCTGGCTAATAGAACTATTAGTAACATGGGCGTTAACATAAAGATGAAACCTTACCAGGAACAGCAATGCAGACCCAACACCAAACAGAAACCCTTGCGTGATAAACATAGCGGGGACTGACTTTGTCGACCAACCCGCAGTGAATTCCCCGAGGCCAAGGAAAATCGCACCCAGAAATGAAGTAGCTCGATAGCCAATATGTCTAATGATCCGAGCCACGATCATACCAGTCAGCGGCGACATGGCTGCTCCTACAGAACCGACAAACGACAGAGTCGAGATGCTGGCCAGGCGGGATTTGGCAAGATGAAGTTGCACGATGCCATAGGAATATACCAATCCGAGATAGACAAAGAATATGCCAGAGCCAGCTGCAACGACCGACCAGCCTTCTTTCTTATCCCAGTGACTGTCTGGAACAATCCCCTGGTCTGGAGCTGGGACAGTTTCCGACCTTCTGGATCGAAGCTCGTGGCTGTCGTCGTTCCTCAGGGCCGCATCGCGTGGAATGTCATCGTCACTGCTGAAGTGAGGACGAATAGTACTTCGTATTGCGGTAATATTCTGTACCAAACTCATTTTATAGTTGATGGCTGTGAGTCCAAATTCGGCGGCATTTCGAAACTCGGGTTGACTCATGGAGGAGCGCAAATATAACCAGGTGGGGCACATCCGTCCACGGAACTATACCGACTTGAGCAAACAAACGTCATCGGCCAGAGAGAAAAAAAAAAAAAGAGCTATGATGATGATAGGATTAAGTATATAACAATAATGCTCTAGTATATCTGGTTATCCGCGGTATTCATCCAATCCCGATTGATTACAATCAAGGCAATTTAATTGCCTGTAAACTCCAATGATGCAAGATGCAAGTAACGCCACACGATGCGTTTATACAGTTAAAACAGGCCATGTTCATGTAGTGCGGCCGGCCGCGGTCGATGTAAATGTAGATGTCAAGGTGGTCGCGCTCATCATCACTTCAAGCTCGTCAACCGCATCCCCTGGCTCGCCATTGTCTTCCTCCAGGGGGAGACTGTCGTCATCGGAGATGCCAGCCTCCTCTAGAGAGCCCTCAGAAAGGAAGCTGGCTCCAAGGTCTTCTCGAGTAGCATCATCTTCGTCAACATCGCTGCCTTCATCACTCAGTTCGCCCTCATAATCTTCATCGTCGTCATCCTCCTCCTCCTCGTCTTCGTCGTCTTCGTTGACCTCATAGTCCTCGTCTTCTCCCTCGGTATCTGTACTGGAAAAATCGTCCAGAATGCGAATCGGCTCCCTCCAGTAAGCGAAGTCCGTACACTCCTCACCGCCAGCCTGAACAAGTAGGCTGACGGGTGGGAAGAAATGATCCAGAAGTTCTCCCATCGTCACATAGCTACTTTTATACTTGTTCAAGCTTAGCAGGTCCAGGGACACTTCGGCGTTCGAGTTAATCGTGAAAATCCGAGTCGATGGTATATTGACCGACCGATAACTGAGGGCGTCCGTCAACCGGTTACCAAATCCGGCATAGAATGGGTTCTCCTTCCCATTGAAAAGGTTTAGGATGTCCCGTAGACATGCCATTTTGAACACCTCCGGCTTTCGTAAATAAATCTCCCGGCGGAGAGCGGCCATCATCCGATCCGGGCTTGTGATTACAGGGCCCTTCGGGAGCCGGTAACCATCCTGACAAACACCATATAAGTAGGCTCGTGTGGTGTCTGCCTGTCCGACCGACCGACTGGTGAGGTACATGATGTTGTAACCGTTGTTGACTATGTCAGTATACAGCTTGGCCACCCCAGCATGTGTCCAATCACGGCCAATCATATTTAGCACGTGGCCCAGAGCATCAGATCTACCATTGAAGTCAGTTATCGAGAATCAAGGAAGAACTTCTGCACGAGGAACTCACTTGGTGATGGTTCCATCAATGTCAGAAATTACAATGGGAGTATTTCCATTCCACAGGTACATTGTCCCTGTGCAAGTAGCCCGGTTGACACTAAAGGACATTTCGTTGGCACCGGGTTTCAGATTCAAAGCCTTCAGTTGATCGCTCGTCAGGCGCAGAGTCTTGGCATAATTTCGAATTGCCTCTCCGGGAGTGGGCGAATGTGGGGGAGTGAGAAACCCAGGCTGGATGTCGGACTGCGTACGATAGTGACGCGGCTGCACGGAGGAATCATTGATAGACTGATCACTATCACTATGATATCCCGGGTCGGAGATAGCGTTTTCGCTCATAGCCGAGCTAGGTCTCATGGAATTGAAGGTGGCACGGCGATCCGCAGCTTCTTTCGCATCTTCGCTGCTGTAAATCCAGAGGTTTCCGTGCTCGTCAGCTCCGATAAGGGCTCCGATATCATAGTTACCCTCTAACTCTTCCGCGAGAATCTTGCGCGCGACGACTTCTGCTCGCAGGGCATCCTCCTCATTGCTCTTATATCCGGTCATGTCGAGCATCAAATCACCGGTGTCGGTCACGTGGGAAGGAATATTAGACCCAGACAGTTTCTTGGACAGGGAAACTGCACGCAAGACAGCTTCTTCTACCGAAAGTAGGGGCGGACTTTGGGAGCGTGTTCCGTGAAGGTGTTCGCTGTCGGGGGGAGATGGGGACGGGTAGGCATCATTAGCAACACCCGAAGCATTAGGCTGCGACTTAGTCAATAGGACATTATCTGAAACTGTCCGATCGAATTTCGGTTCGTCACCAAAGGAGCCAAGGCGAGGTCGGACAAGGTCTGAATCGTCCGGAGATCGTGAGAGGGGGGTGATGGTGCCTAAGGGGGAAAATTATTATCATCGTACACAGCTCACGCCGGGGGGTGTCGTACCTAGATCACTGGATGCCCGCATTGTCCTTGATATTATAGGCAGGTTGGAATCGGACTTTGTATCTTGATTGGTGCGATCTAAGTCCAAATATTCCGGCTCTTGGAGGGATGACGGGAGGTTCTCTTCGCTCTGCATTTTTGGACTCGCTGCCGGCGACACTAAAGGTGACGTCTGTAGAGAGGCGGGAATTTCCTCCGTTGTCTCAAAGACGAAAAAAGCCTCCCCACCCTCTCCCAGCTTCATGGAGTAGTTTTGTTTGACCCCATTTACTTTGAATTCGACCTGTGTGATAGGTTAGTTAAGAAGGATCATACCCGAGACTAGTTGTATCATATCACCTTCTTCTCGTAAGGTCGGAGCAGTGAGAACTTGCCGAAGCGGACATGGAAGGGCGAACAGGCGAGGGTGCCTACAGTGAGCATAAGTCAGTGATAATGCCTATGAGAACTGACAGTAGAGGGGATCAGCTGGACGTACCATCTTCCTGTTCAATCACGATAACATCGATGGCACCGCTTAAGGTGGCTGGATTGATCGAATTCCACGTCTTGGAGACGGAACCACTAATGCTGCGGACGTACTGCATATCGTACTGCTGGCGGGGAAGAACCCCGAACGAATTTCAAAAAAAAAAAAAAATAGAAAAGGAAAAACTCAAACAACGCGATTCTGACAGTCCCAAAGCAGAGAGGGAAGAACAAGGCTGAGGGAATAACGAAAGATTGTTGGAAGTTGGAGGCAGGACTTGCCGCCTACATACGGCCCATGTGACAAAGGCTGACAGGCATATGAGTAAGTCAGACGTAGTTCGGAAGTGGTTCCTGGATGAAACAATGGAATGTGGGAAGAAACAGGGACGGACAAAGGACGCAATGCAGGGGAATGATCAGAGAGAGAGTTATTCCACAGATAAGTGCTAGTCAGTGTTTGAGGGAGTGTGTGAGCTGGGAGTGAACAGGAAGTAAACTGGTAGTGTTGAGTCCCCCAACAGCCCAACAGTCGAACTTCTTCATCCTCGGTTTGGTCCGGATGCCCCCGATGGGCTTAGCGTGGCTGACCCATTTAAGGTTCCGGCGCTTGCGGGGGGCTTATGTAAGTCGTCCTGAGTGAGTCAGCAGAATCACATGACCGCCCCTCTGCCAACGCCGACTGCCGATAGCAAAGTTGCTCGCTGTCTCTGGCCGGCATCACCAATTCTCCCTCAATCCCCCATCCCCCGTCTCTATGGACCGCCGACGCTGGGATGTATGAGCCGTTGTACTTCTCTTTTGATGCCTACCCTAGCGTGGTCCCGCGAGTCAGGGTTCGAGGCGTCATGGCTCTCTTCCTGGCCGTCACCATCCTTTGGGCCCTGATCTGGTAAGTCGCCATCGCATATCTCGTACGCCTTCCTTTCCCGCTAATCACCCTTCATTTCAGGTTACTGTACCGCGCTTGGCAAGTCTGTCAAACACCAAACGACGTTTTGGTGGAAAAGTTGGGCCTAGACATCCCTCCGCCGCCCGAGTTAACCCTGGAAGAGATCACCGCTCGGGAGGTTCGAATCGCTTGGAAACAACCGGATTTCCATAACTCTATTCATAAGCACATCATCCAAGTGAATGGAACAAAAGGTACATCCATGCTCCTATTGCCCTCGGGGTTATCCTCTGTGTCCACCAACCCTTTTCGTAACAAGGGCTAACTAGACCCTTTCCTCAGTTGGCGAATCGAAACGTGCGGAAACGGCCGTCGAAATTCTTCACTTGATTCCCGGCAATATATACCACATATGTGTTTTATCTGTCAGTGCTGCTAATTTCCAGACACCGAGCGCCATCGTTCACGTCCGTACAAAATCTCTTCCTCTCTCGCAGGCCCAACAAAATGGCACCAGCAGTGGCCCGACAATCAGGGCCTCCATACCACGATCAACCGCCGGACTTGCTACCCCATCTGCACCCATCATGGCTCGTGAGCACAGCGGAGGACCACTGCCCACCAAACGATCGTCAGCCGGGCGAAAACAGTCTCCTGCAGCTGCGGGTGCCGAGTTGTCTCACGGTCAGATCGACGAGATACAAAAAAGCTCTGGAACGGACGATCGTGATGAAAGCCTCGAGGAACTTGCCGAACGGTTGAAATCTTTACAACAAGAAAATGAGAATTTTGAAAAGCAGGTCGGCGAAGAGGATGAGGAACACATTGCACTGTTGAAAGAGCTCGAGAAGCAGCGCGATAGTCTGAAGAAGCGCGTTAAGGAGAAGGATGAAGTCTCCGGCGACCTAAAGAAACATGTCTACAAACTAGAGAGCGTCAATCGCACCGTACAGAGCGAGAAGGTGAAACGCGAGAAACTATTGCAGCAGAAGGAATCGGAACGCAAAAAACGGAAGGACAATATCGTGCGGTGGCAGGAACAGATGGTGCGTATGGGTGCAGATGCCACTCGTACTAAGGAGGAAAAGGCCCGCGTGGAGGAAGAGGCAAAGAAGCGGGCTAGTGAAATCCGAGAGAAGATTGCAAAGGAGCAATCTGAGATGAAAGTTATCGATGATGAAATCCAGGACAAAGGTGGCCGGGTCAAGAATCTGGAAGACGAACGAATGGATGACCAAGGGCCGGATGGAGAGGATGGCAAGGAGTTGGACCGAATTGACAACGAACGCGCTCGGCAGTGGGACATCAAGCTGGGGAATTTACATGCACGATATGCAACCCTGGTTAATCTCCATGCTCAGGCCCAGCAGCAATATCAGGAGGCACAGGAACGTTTGAAATGGTTGACTACCCAACGCCCCGGAAGTTCAGGACCCTTCTCCTTACCCGCCCTGGACCTGGATATGTCGAATACAGCGACAATCCGCCCGCGTCGCCACCGCAGCTCGCTTACCAGCAATATTTCGTCTCCTATGAACTTTCCTACAATGGAACCGTCGTTCTCCAGCAGCATCAATTTCAACCCTCCTTCGACCAGTTCACCTACTTTCGCTCCGAGCTCGACGTTTTTCAATATAAACAACGGAATGACGCTACCAAGTCTGTCGGGCCAGCCTGACCTGTCCCGTGCAGAATTGGATTTATCCTTCAATAACCCCCAAATGAGCCCTCGTGCCGACGCCTTATTGCCATCCGATCTCCTTGGGGATGAAGAATCGCCTGAGCTTCCTCGGCCGATTATTCGTCCTCGCTTTTCGAATGTCGACTTGTCCAGTAATCAGATAGAATCGTTTACCCCTGGCCCCCCATCCCCAGAGTCATCTGACAGTCGACCTGAAAGCATGTTTGGTAGCCCGCACCACATCCCGCACCAGGAGAATGACTCCCAACAGCCGGTCAATCTTGGAGATGTGGGCGAAGCGCCGAAGAGTGCGTCGCGCAGGCTTTCGGGGCTGTTTGGATTCAATCGTCCTCGTGGTAAAACACTTGCCGATCAACCGCCTCTGCTAGGCACACTGAAGCCGGGACAGAGCCAGTCCTTTCCACGAAATTTTGACGAGATGGACCCTATTGGTGCTAGACGTCGCCGGCTGAGCTACACCGGTAACTGGGCCAACCCAATGTCCTTGCTCCCACGGAGTAATACCGCTGGTGTAACCGCAGATAGCTCTTCTGACCATCTGCCCCCATCTCGACGTGCTGCTTTCTCCAGCATGTTTTCTCCCAGCAGGTTTGGTTTTGGTAGCGGAGTCGAAAAGGCAGGAGAAAATCCCGAACTCAATACAGGGTACAATCAATTTAGCCCAAGGCACGACCCCATTGATCCGTCATCAATCCTAGGTACAGTTCGACGTGGATCGTTGTCTCCGCGGCCTTCATCAACCTTTTCGTTCGACAATCACCTCCCACCTCCTTCCGCAGAGAATCGGCACTTTGGTTGGCCATCCGCTGAGAAGCCTGGCCACCGGAGCCCCTTGGGGTTTGATTGGGCTTCGCCGTCTACCTGGTCTCGGGTTCAATCACGCCGCCCATCTACTCAGTATGGTTCTTCGGGACATTTGCCCCTGACTCTTACTGGGGAGCCTGATTTTCTCCAGGACTCTTCCTTCGAAAGACAAGGCCGACCTTTACAGGCGCCAATCGGTACACGGCCGTCATCATCCCATCGACCAGTCACTCCCAAATTAAACCCTGCTGCGCCTACTTTCAAGACAGTCTTTGGGGGAAGGAGGTCTGACAAGGATAAAGAAAAAGAGAAAGGCAAAGATAAGGACCTGGAAGGCCCCTTCGAGTTTCTCATGGATGACGGTTCCCCCTCCGAGTCTCGTTTCTCGAAGGATTCCCGATCTTTATCAATCTTCACCCGCGACTCGTACGAGTCTCTGGAACGTATGCCCTCTGCTGCGTCTGCGGATAACAACAGCTCGAAAGAGTCGTTCATTCGTAAAATCACCCGAAAGGGCAGTTCTGGCAAATTCAGCTCATGGAAAGACCGGTCCGGCTTGTTCTCAAAGAAGGGTGAGACACCCCAAGGTGATATCGACGAGGACGGCACGACAGAAGCCCAACTCGCCAAGAGCGTGGACAGCACTGTCTCTAGTGCTCCATCCGCGGACAAGTCCACTCGAAGCAGCTTGGGATTTTTTAGTCGCAAGTCCAGAAGATCTGACAAGGCCTTGAGCGAAACGAGCGAACGACCGAGTGAGCGGGCGAGTGAATTGGGTGATGACGAGATCCCTGAGGAAGTTGACTCGTGATAAGTATCCCACTTGCCACAGCAGTGAGCAGGCCATGATCTTTCTACCTCCCTACCAGGTGCCGGCTGTACTAGCCCTGGACGACCATTTTTAACTATACCATCCTTGCAATTTTTCCTAACTACAATGACATCGGGTATATATATATAATTTCATAGACTTTCATTGTTCTAAACTTAAGCAGCCCTCCCTACATGAGGAATAAAAGCTCCAAGGTTTCACAGTAAACATCGACTTGTCGGCAATAACACGAGGTTCTGTACACACTAGGAAATCTGCCTCCCCTTCCCTCCACCCTTTAGTGCGCCGCGTCCTTGATCATATCCGCTGCTTTCTCCGCGATAGCATAGACAGTCCCTGCAAGGTTTGCCCCAATAATCACACTCATCACACTAGCATCGACGACACGCAGTCCCTCGACACCATACACCTTCAACTGCTCATCAACCACCCCACCAAGCTCCAACGGCATCATAGCACAGGTGCCAACCGGATGCATCGCTGTAGGCAGCGTATTCCGTCGAATATACGCCACCCAGTCCTCTCTCGAGGTGACATTGAGCCCCGGAGCGGTTTCCAGCGGCCCAAACTGGCCCATGATCGACGAGTGCACATTCATGCGGCGATGAAACCGCGCCATCTCCACCACAATATCGAAATCCACCGGATTGCTATACGTCCTATAGTCGACGACCGGTTCCGCCCCGGGAGCCGAAACATTCACGTTGACCGTCCCCAGACTCAACGGATGCTCGTACGTGAAGTAATTGACCGGCTCGTCGCCCGAGAAGTAGTGGCTGTAGAAGATCGCATTGTCCGACCTGATTGCCTTGGCCAGGCTGTCCAGTCGCGCTTGATAGCCTGCGATGACCGTCGGATCCGACCCGGCGGGAAGGTGGTCGGCGGCGTTTTGGGCCTCGACTTTGGCCGCGATGGCCTGGTAGCTTCGTGGGGCGATGACGGGCATTCCTAGCCAGGCTCCGGTGTTCCACATCCCGCGAGACCAGGGGCCGGTACGGTTTGCGGCCCAGAGTTTGTCGGCCCATGCGACGAACGTGGGGTCTGTGAAATCATCGCGGCGGTTGGGGCGGATGGTGTAATTTTGGACTGTCACGGGAGGATTGAGCTTTTGCTTTTCTTTTTCCCATGATCGAGGATAAAGGGGGAAATCACATACGCTTAATCTCGTAGGTTAGGGTGGTATGGTCATGGAAGTTCTGTCCCACCCCCGGTAGGTGATGTTTGGGTTTGATTCTTGCGCTCTCTAACAGTTTGCTAGGTCCGATGCCGCTCAGTTGCAGGAGATGTGGGCTGTGGATGGCGCCGGCCGAGAGAATCACTTCTTTCTTTGCGGCTACGGTAGTGAAGTCCCAGTCCTTTTCGTCGAAGGTGTTGGGCCGGAAGGTGACGCCTGTCGCCTTCTTGTTGTCGATCTCGATTTTGGTCACCTTCGTCCATGTGACGAGGTCATAGTTTGGTCGATTGAGACCGTCCCAATGTCCGGTCTTCGCGTAAGACCGATTGACTGTGCCTTCGGCATCCACTACAATACTTGAGTCACTGGACAGAGGAGGATCTGGATCTGGGGGGGAAATCCGTACTATAAGTTGGGTACCAGAAAACACCGGCCTGGCCTGCGCCGCTGTCTTCGGGCGTCTTCACCCCCGGCAACTTCTTGTATAGTTCCCATTGATACTCTTGGCGTGGAATTAGCACCAATACAGACCAAGTGAGTGGTCCAAGAGAGAATCTTACTGATTCCGGGCCATTGGAAGGAAGGCCATCCGGCATATAACCGGGAAGATGCCCCCCAGTACGACGTGTCGTACTCGAGGCCAGGCATTTGCTCGACCGCATGCTCAGAGGGAGGTTGAAAGTGCAGTGCCTTCTTGAAGTAGGGCAAGATCCCTTCCCAAGACCAGGTCGAATCGCCGCCGAAAAAGCCGCCCCAGCGATCATAGTCCTCGGTGGTGCCTCGGACACACTGCATTCCGTTTATGGCTGAGCCGCCCCCCACGAGGCTGCCGATATAGACGGTTGATTCGAGATTATCGAGCTCCTTGTTCGGGGCGGAGGTGATGTTGTACAGCCACCAGGGCTCAGCGAACCACTCTAGGCGGTCGCGGACTTTGTTGACTTCATAATGATTTGCTAGTTTGTGGCATCAGATCAGTTTCGCGAGATAGAACAGCAGTGGAAAGGATGTTTCCCCTTACAAAGCTCCCCATTCTCAATTACCAGGACGGTGGCTGGAGTAACTAGAGTCAGCGCAGTCCTGATCTTTATCTCGTTAGGGCTGTCGTACTCTTGCCATCCTCCGTCAGTCTGTCTCCCACAGTCAATCCGGCCGTCCCACCCCCGACAATCACATAATCGTACGAGTCGCGGATATCAGATGGATTGTCAAGAACGCGCGCATGGATGTTTGCCGGTCTTGCCGCTATAGCTATCGGTATATTCACCAAGACTGCGAGTAGGCCAAATAAAGTCATCTTGGCTTCTACGCAATGCTGCAGTGAGCAAAGACGGGGGAAGCAGCCGGACGACTTGTTATTTTTATAGGCAATGCTTATGCGCGGGGGAGGTTTGGCTAGCCATCCTTCGTTCCATTTGATACCTTGTCAGATTCCGGGGTTAACGAGGCTAATGTCTGGGCATAATCTACTGCTAATGTTGGACGCCAGTAAGAATCTCCAGCATTTCTCCGCACGGGCAAACAAAACACGCCGTCAATGGAAGTCTTCTGCAAACATTGCAATTCATTTGCTGAACTCGGGATAGTCGGTGCAGGGAATATCAACGAGACTTGCCGGACTGGATACGGGATATAAATTACCTATAGGAGGTATATACTACTAGTATATCTCCAGGATTATGGCCCAGACGAGAATTAGCCTGCGAATCAGGTGACCTGGAAATGTCTCCTTTATCGCATTCTCGTCTCTCCCTCCGCCCATCCCCATTCCGCGCAAACAATGCGACTTCTCAACGTTTCAACATTGGAGCTGGTGGAATTTCCCGCGGATAGAATTCCCCCCTATGCTATTCTGTCCCACACGTGGGGTGATGAAGAAGTCCTGTTCAACGATGTGATCCACAAGACTGGAAACACCAAGCGCGCCTTCACCAAGCTGCAGGGAGCAGCAGAACAGGCACTATCGGATGGCTTCGCCCATATCTGGGTTGATACCTGCTGTATCAATAAGGACAGCAGTGCGGAACTCTCTGAAGCCATCAACTCAATGTTTGTCTGGTATCAGAAAGCCGACGCCTGCTATGCCTACCTGTCCGATGTCGAAGTCTCTGCCGAGAGCCCAAAGACGATTTCCCATTGTCGATGGTTCACTCGCGGTTGGGCTTTACAAGAGCTTCTAGCTCCCAAAAATGTCGTGTTTTTTTCTCGGGATTGGGTCCGGCTGGGTACCAAGATTGACCATTGCGAGATTATCTCTCGTCTCACTGGTATTCATGTCAGCTATCTGTGTCATACCGAAACACTCGACCACGCCAGTATTGCGCAACGCATGTCGTGGGCGTCTTACCGGAACACCACCAGACCGGAGGATGTCGCATACTGTCTCATGGGTCTATTTTCAGTCAACATGCCCCTTCTTTACGGGGAAGGCTCTCGATCATTCCTCCGTCTCCAGGAGGAGATCATGCGACAGTCGGACGACGAATCGATATTTGCCTGGTATGATCCTAGAGAGCCGGTTGGGTTCTCACATGGCCTCCTTGCCACATCACCCGCCCAATTCGCCCATTCAGGATCCATAGTCTCCTATCAGAACTGGGAGCGTCGACAGCCATACTCGGTGACCAATCGCGGTCTGCGCATAAATCTTCCCCTCAAACTAAGCAAATCCGGTCGCGAAATATACACTGCGTCTTTGAACTGCCTGTTTCCGGACAGTTATGACGATGATACCTTCATTGGTATCTATCTGCAGAAAGTGTCAGGCGACGATCAATATACTCGAGTCCGGGGGAATGAACTCTGTCAGGTCCAATCAGACCGAGGAATTCAACAAACAATATACGTTCGACATTACGAGCAAAGGTCACTGCAGGAGTATACTCGCGGACTATTTCCACACCACATACTGCTCTTGCGTCCGATGTCCAATTCTTCAGGGTATTCTCTGGTTGAGACACTGCCTCGTCGCGAGAAAAGTGATAGGCCGTTGAATCCGGGCCTCACATCATCTACTCCGGTTGATATGGAACCTGCGGCATTAAGTAATGCTCGAATTGCAGCACGAAAATGGGTACCTTCTCGCTGTAGGTTTGCTTTTGCTGTTCCTAAGAGACCCAACCAGTTAGCTGCTGCACTGTTGTTTCATCGCGATGAAACTAGCTCCTATATAGGCGTCATGTTCGCCATGACAGAAGACTTCGGGATTGATTTCCATGCAGTAGATGTTGCCATATCCAGCTCTGGTCAGCCCGATTGGCCCATGACACTGCAAGGCCTCCAACATTTGTATGCCTCTTCCAAATCAGATGAAATATTCCTGAAGGACGCAAGAGTGGACACACTTACGGAGCACATTGTGTGGAATGGAGGCAAGTACTATGCTGTGGAAGTAATTCTTCGGCCGCGTTGGCAATTACCCTCTCGGGGACCGTTGACCAAAGGTTAGGGCCGACTGTCTCACCATCTAAGCTTGCATATATAGCAATATTTATAAGCGGTTACGGCTGAAATCTGGATATTATTTCATATACTAATTCAAGCCACTCAACCAAGCATTCGATCATATCTCCAACCCTGCCAACGGAGCTCCCAGAAAGCCAGTTATGCATAAAAGAGCACGAACTTGACAATACATTTTGTTGCCAAAAACGCCGACGGAATGGATGAACAAAGTACGACTTTTATTGTCTGAAAGTGGAACATGCGAGGGATGGAATAAAGAGACCGAGGTATCCTCCCTCACCACGGCAGAGATGTCCTAACCCTGTTCATCTGCGATGAGATGATCCCGTAACGAATCCAAGTGATACCGGGGCGAATCAATATGCCATCCGATATATCCATGCAGAAAAGAATGCCACAGAAAGTCCGCCGTCCTCAATTCGTCCAATGTACCATTCAATTCGGCACAATTCCCCTCACGCATACACCGAGCAGATGGCTTGAAAGCTTTTTGGAGAGCCTCACAGCTTTGCAACACCCGTTGAAACAAGTCACAGACCGAATCTCGAAAGGTCCACAGGCTGTCTTCCACAAATCGAGAGTGGAAACCCGAAGCACGTTTAGTGTTGGTCACGACAGAGACATAGTTGACACACTCTCCGTTGAGCATTTCCTTCACATAGGAAAAGAGATCATTCCCCTGGCTGATTGCAGTACGCAACGCTGGGAGATACGACATCCACACCGAGTATGGAACGTCTATCTCGCGGGATGGCTTGAAAATAGGAACAACGTATCCCATCGGGACCCCGGTTAGATGCCGCAGATAGGAGGGATAGTCTTCAACGGGGCAGAACCCGACCCCTTCGGATGATGTACCGCCGTGGTGTCCGATCTGTTGAGCCACTCCCCACAGCTGATTTTCCATCAAACACCCTGCAACGAAGTCTGACCAACTGGAGGCTGCCAACGTCCCGATAATGGGATCTTTGTCTCCAAATATGTCGCCAGCTTCTGCAATCAGCTGGAAAAATGCAGAGGAGAACTCGTCATCCACTGGTTGCCGCTGCCAGAAGCGGTTTTGCGATAGTGGCAACCTGGTCCTCGCTTTGGGGGAAAGCCAGTCATTATCCAAGGCTATAGCCAAGGTCGTGATTTTTGCCATGAGCAGCTTCGTCTCGTGAGATGCGAATGGGTAAAAGCTTTCACCGCTGAAAACTCCTTCTTCAAGGAGAGCGTCTAGTGAGCGCATCTTGCGAGAGGTCGCTCTGGGCACTTCGACCTTGGCCCAATCGTGAAATTCCTGACGGAGGCGACTGTGTTTCTCTGTAACTGGGTACTGGTAGTCGATATCTTGGAGGAATATATATAGAGTATCACACATGATCCCTTTGATTACCTCCTTTTCGGTTGGAGTGAGAGAAGAGACATCGTGATAGTCAAGGCAGGAATATCTCTCCTCGCGGAAGAGGTCAAGGGCGTTCACCTTGAAGGCCATGTCAAGATCAAGGAATAAATAAACTGATCTAGGGGGGGGGTTTGTTCCGTCTTAATTTATCGTCTCTACAGACCTTCAAGGCGCTTTATATATGTGGCAGTGGTACGAATTTGCGTACAGGTGTAAGCATCATAGGGTTTGAACAACCCTTCACCGAAATCTTGAAAGGTGATATCCTCACGGTCACCCAAACAAAACCCCCCTAAAACAAGAGCCAAAAGAATTTTATCATGAGTTCTATGACGTACGTGGCTCTCTCTCCCCATATTCTTCTCACTTTTCACAAAGACGGCAATGTAGCATCAGATCCATAACTTGTTTTTCCCGATTACATCGAGAGTCACCGAGCCAAAAGTCTATTGTAAAAGTCGTAGAGATACGGATCTGAATAGTGCAAACCCAAAGAATCATATCCAGAGAGCAGGGAAATCGAAAGGCTATACAAGAGTGGTAAAGTATACGAAAGAGCCAATCCAGATCCCTGAGCGGAAGCAACAGGTTTATATAGGGTTGCATACGCCGGTGGCTTGTACATATTGTCCATTATATTGTTTGTATTTATAGTTGCATAGGGACTGGAAGAATATTTCAGAAGAGATAGGTACAATGTTCAGCATTAATGATAAATACATGACGAACATCTTGATCGAAATCCATAATATCATGCAATTTCGCTATATCAAACACGCTTTTCATTAGAGGATCAAATTATTATTTCGTTACCACCTGTACTCGTGAGAAAGAAAAGAAAAGAAAAGAAAAAAAAGAAAAACCATAAACCAAAGCATGCTGTTAACACCTCGTGATCTCATGTTGCATTCATCCGAATCAAAGATACGTTCGGGAGAGGGTTGGGGATAGCATCAAAGTCTACCTACTTACTCTACCCCGATGTCAGGGCTCCTAGTTAACCCCGCCTCATGCTTAATCACCGCCAACCACCGCGGATCATCGGCATACGTCTGATTCCACGGATCATCATCTTCATACGCAATCTGGCGCGCAATGTCCTGAATCGTCTTATCCGACGGCGGCTCCGCGCCGGCCTCAATCTGCGCCCGAATATACGTGATCAACCCCCGATGCATATTCGCATACCGTTCCAGCGGCACGGGAATATGCGACGGAAAAAACAGCGCCGGCTCCTCCTCATCCACCACATTCGACAGTTTCCACGGGTCCATGGTGCGCCGCTCATGGCCGAGGAGATACGGCGGCAACGCGTTTTCCACCAGGGCCAGGATCTGCGGCTCGAACCCCCAGTCGCCTTTCCACTGGATCATGTCGGCGCCGTTCTTGAAGTGCGCCCCGAGGTGGTCGACTCGTTCCTCCCAGGAGGGGAGGGTGGTGTTGTCGCAGAACCCACAGCGGGAGACGATGTCGGGGCGCGACTCGCGCCATGCGTCCATTGTCGTCGGGTGGTAGTCGGTGTTGTGGGTAAGTTTGAGATGCTGCTGCAGGTGGTCTTTGCGGGGGAATCGGCGCTGTTCGAGGGGTTTTTCGCGGCAGACGAGGTAGTTGTGCGCGGATTCGAGATGCGCGACGTCGGCGTCGGGCATGTGGCAGAAGGCGCAGATCGCGATTCCGTCGATTTCGAGAATGCCGCCGGCGGGGGCGCAGCACCACATGTCGACGGGGATGTGAAGGGCTTTTTCGTGGCGCTGCCAGTCGTATTTGGTGCGGAAGGTGTCGGAGCAGAACGTGCATTGGTAGGCGCGTTTGGCTTGCGCGGGGGCGCGCCTGTTCCACGTGCTGGTGGGTTTGCGTCGGCAGCGACGCCGGCGGGATTTGATATTGGCACTGGTTGGGAGGGGGGTCGAGGGTCGCTGGAAGGGCCGGTTGGGGGTGGTGGAGGAGTGGTTGAAGGACAGCTCGGAGCTGGAGGACTGGCTGTGCTCGACGCTACTGACGGACAGATCGCCGAAGAGAAAAGAGCTGCCGGAGCCTTGACTCGACCATCCATCTTGGGGGGTGGAGTAGGCGGTGCTGCCCTCGGAGCCGGAATATGGCATGCTGTCTGCGAGGGCCCGCATGATGTCGGACGCGGTGGCGGGCTCACTTTCGGGGGGTGAGTTTCGCCAGCGTTCCAGCGGCGACAGAAAAGAGCTGTCGGCATTAGGATCGGACACTGGGAGCAGACGGCTCAGTTTCCGGCGTCGTGCGTTGCTGAACCAGTTGGTGATTTGATGCCGATCCAACCCAGTCTGTCGGGCCAGCTCGTCCTTTTCGCGGTCGGTGGGATACGGGTGGTCCTGATGCTGGTACAGCCATGCTCGTAGCACCTTCACGGCGTCTGTGGGGAGGCGTTGGTACGACCGCCTCTTTGCGACACTCTCTCCGGCCATGGAGGCATTTGAGGGGAGACTCCCACTGGCGTCTCCTAGAGAAGGCCAGAACGCACACCCCCCTATCCAGTCCTCGGGGGTCCAGTCACTTTGGTCAGAGACCTTGTTTAATTCCGACAGGGTCTGGGAATGCTCCTCCTCGATGCGATTCAACAGCGCATCGACATTGTCATCATGGGAGCCGATACCGGGGGCGTCCAGCGGTGGCAACGACAGGACATCTTCACAGGGCTTCGGGATGAGGCCGTGGATGTTCTCCATGGAATGGGAAGCAGTGACACGAGAGCGATCGACTGGATCATGTACTTATTTGCTTTTGATTATCGGCTGGGGTATCTCTTGCTCTCTCTTGGTGTGAAGAGGAGTCGGTAAGTGTGATCAGTAATCGGTGGGTCCGCCACGCCCTGTTGGTGACATTTGGGACTTTATCATCACCATCCGACCTCGGACCCATGGCTCTGTCGGTCTTTATCCTGACTCATCCATTTTTCTTAACTATCTTTTTCTGTTTCGATTAATTCTTCAGTTTCTTGAGATCCTTTTTATAGCTCTTTTTAGCTCTTTTTGAAGCAAATATCTCGGGATTTAAAATCCCTGGAAAATCCTCCTGCGCTTATTGCCGGCCCCACCACCCATAGCAAACCAAACCTATCCCAATCCGGAAAGGAAGCCCTAACTGCAAAGTGGAGGACAAATTCAATCACTTGAGCCCCGATCTACACCCCAAGTTCAAAAACGCACAGAATCTCATGGCATCGAACAATCCGCAGTCCACCTCGACTGCGGTCGAGTTGCAAGATGGCACTCGCGCCGAAGGAAGATTCACTCGGTCCGCTGCCAATGATGCCGCCGACCCAACAGCCGACGATGTGATGCAGGCGTCCCTCCTCGCCGACTCGGAGGTGCCAGACGGCGGCTATGGCTGGGTGGTGATCTCCGGCTGTGCCATGGTCACCTGGTGGTTCATTGGGACCTCCTACTGCTGGGGGATTCTGCAAAACGCCCTCGTGAAAGAAGGCGTTTCGTCCTCGTCGACGTTGGCCTTTGTGGGCTCCCTGGCTACGGCTTGTATCTCGTTTCTGGGAATCCTCAATGCGCGCATCATCCGTAAGTTGGGCACTCGGGTATGTGCCATGATTGGGGTCTTCATGCTGGGCTTGTCGGAAGTCCTGAGCAGTTTTGCCATTAAGAATATTGGCAGTTTGTTCGTGACGGGTGGGATCTTGATGGGTATTGGAATCAGGTAAGAAAGAGCCTTTATTTATTCTCTCTGGGGAAAAAAAAAAAAAAGAAACACTGTCTGAATTGAATATCCCAGCCTCTGTTTCATGGTGGTCTCTGTGATTCCAGCGCAGTATTTCAAAACCAAGCGCGGAATCGCCAATGGAATCGTCTATGCTGCGGGGGGTCTCGGGGGCGCCGTGAACAGCTTTGTTATCAACGCCCTCCTCCAGGACGTAGGAACCGCTTGGACGTTCCGGATTCTCGGCTTCATCACCTGGGGCACGGGTCTCCCAGCTGCATATATGATCAAACAACGCGTGCCTCTCCCTCGCACAACATTTGTTGAATGGTAAGGCAAACCATGACCCCAATACATCGTCCCAGATCTAACCAGCTCCCCCAGGAGTCTTTTCCGCGACGTTCGCTTCCTCCTCCTCTTCGTCACCGGAGCAATCGCCACTTTCCCGCTCCTGGTCCCTCCGTTCTTTCTGCCGCTCTACACGGACTCTCTGGGAATGACTTCCAGCGTTGGAGCCGCCGTGGTGGCGGCGTTCAACTTCTCGTCCGCCGTGGGGAGGCTGATCTGCGGGTTCTGCAGCGATTTTCTCGGCCCTTTAAACACCCTTTTCGTGTCCCTGCTTCTCAGTGCGCTGAGTATGCTGATCCTGTGGCCGGTGTCGACCTCCATTGGCCCCTTGGTTGTGTTTGTCATTATCAACGGCATGTCCAACGGGGGCTTCTTTTCCACCATGCCGACTGTCGTCGGGAATGTGTTTGGCTCCGCCCGCGTGTCGGTGGCAATGGGCATGGTAGTCACTGGATGGGCTGGAGGATATCTTTTGGTTTGTTTTTTTTTTTTCTTTTCCTTCATGATTTTTCAAACGCTAATGGTTTGGAATATTAGGGGGCCCCAATCGCGGGTTATATCCTTGATGCCTCGGGAGGCGAGGAAAGTGGCATCGCAGCGTATCGGCCGGCCATCTTCTATGCCGGTGGGATGGCGTTGAGTTCGGCGGTGATGGCTTTGTTCATTCGTCTCAAGACGGATATGAAGCCATTTAAAAAGCTTTAGAGCTGTCTTTCTTGTATCTGTTGCGCCCATCACATAGTTACATAAGGTAGTCAGGTACTTTCAAAGAATGTATCATAATCTGTAAACATCAAACACATTTCAAGAATCAACTTCTTTGCCTCTATCTACCAGGGCTAGAATGGCAAAAGCCCATCCTCAGCACTGTCTGCATCCATTCAAGCAATCACTGCATGTACCATACATTTGACAACAGCAGTTCGCAAATCGTGTCATTTCATTCTCAATGCTGTTGGCCGCACACTGCATACCTATGTCAGTACAATCTCTCAGAATGAATGAGAATTACTTACGTCTATGTTAAACAATTGTAATCCCCACCCACCATCGCACAGCAACGTTCAGTCACCCATTCATTGGGATAATCATCGTTGTTCCAGCACTTGCACCCGTAAACCGTCCTGAAATCCGTGACAGGATAACTAATCAGCTCTTACTTTCCTTTTTTGATTTTCTGAAACAATCATGCAATGGAGCAACGTACGTTGCTATAGACAGCAGGGCAATCATATGGAGTTTCATTGTGTTGGTCTCTCTCTTTTAGCTCCCGTTTTCAAAAAGATTGATTGAGCAAGGGAGGTTGACAGGAATCCATGCGGTTATTATAAAGATAACAACAGTAAATCCGGCACTTAAATGAAATAAATGCCCGTGCTGGGTTGATTCTTATGACTTGGCGGATAAAGACCCGGACGAGATCTCCTGGAACCAATTCACAAGAGTGAGTTACTAACTTTTAATAAACAAATCTAACCTCCAAGGTCCCATATACAATTTGCCCCCCCCCCCCCCCCTGATCGAAAATCGATCATGCATTTCGATTCTTCAGACTCTCGGCTAATTTGATCAAGTCTTCCGGGGCATCATCCTGGGACATACAAACCTCCACGAGCTTTTTGGCTAATATCAGCATGGACAACCGGCGAGACGATAACACGGGGTGATAAATTAGGTACTAACCTGCAGTACGGAGGTGTTATTGAACTTGCGGCTTTCAAGTAGACGTTGCAGCTGTTCCCTCGTGCGTACTCGATATGCCTGGTACGCATGAGATGGCGCTCCAAACGCTGTCAACAGCTGGCGATGTTGCCAAGGCTGGATGTCGTTGTACGACTCCTGCCAGCCATTGACATACCGCTCGGTCGTGTAGCCGTTGTTGCAAATGATAAAGCTAGTGTGGACGTGTCGGGTCAGTTTCAAGAGTTGTGCAGGATGCGTACAAAGGGGTGCCTTACATCACAGGTGCCAGCCTCAGCCGAATTAGGGTGCTCAGTTCCTGACAACTAACCTGGAAACTACCATCTCCAATGAAAAGAACGGTTCGGCGTTGAGGCTGACCGGAGTCTCGAACTGCCTGGGCAGCGCCTTGACATGCTCCCATGCTGTATCCGATACTTCCCCATAAGTACTGGGTTATCAGCGAAGATTCCGCGGGGAACGGGGTTCGCCAGATTCCAAAATTGGGGGACCCGGTTTCAGCAATCACGACGTCTCCTTCCCCAAGCCACTGGCCCAGGGCGGGCCAGAGCCATTTATGCGCAATGCTATGTTGAGTGCGGAATGGACCCATTATGCGGGCCAGAAACTGCCGGATTGTGGAGTAGCACGATCCCTCCCCGGGCATGATGGATGTCATGTCAGAGGCTGCGAGGGTATCCTTGCGGGGATGGTCACAGAACAACCGTTCTTCGGTCCATCTGGCCATGAGCATCTGCAGGACACCCTTGAGATGCAGCTTTGAAAAGGCCTCTCCCCGCAAAGAGGCCCTATTCCTTTCCAGAGCGATCGTATGATGGGGATCAATCCTGTTAGTGAACCCTGCCGTGCTCAGATCAGATTGGATATCTCCGATGGAAATGATCAAGTCGGCAGACTGGACTATCTGGGCGACAGATGGCTCGCTACATTGACCAACATACAACCCTCTGAAAAACGGCAGCGTCTCGTCCACCAGTCCTTTCCCCATGGGCGTAATACAGGTCGGGATCTTCCAGAGCTCAGCCAGCCCAAGGATCTCCGCCGTCATATCCTGACGGATCCCATAGCCCCCTATAACCAGGACCGGATTGGCAGCTTGATGAAGCTCCTTGACAATTCCATCTACGAGGGCTACCTCCTCTACCTCATTGTTCTTGCACGAGAGGTCGAGCGCCCCTGTCAGCCGGAAATCATTCACAGAGACAGGCACCAAGTCCGTTGGCAGAAGAATCAATACCGGCCGGCTCTGAATCCAACATTGCTGAATGGCGTGGTCAATTTGCGCCGGCGCAGTCTTGGGGTCTTCCAGTGACACAGCCGTACATGACACCGCGGCACTCATCTGGGCAAATACATCGAAGTCGCCGTCTCCCAGGGTGTGATGCAGGTACAAACGATCCGCCTGCGCGCGGCGACTGGGTTTGCCGACAATGTGAATAATCGGCACATACTCGGCGTAGGCCCCGGCAATCGCACTCAAGGCTGGTAGCTCGCCCACCCCCATGACTGTCATCAGGGCTGAGATCCCATTTACCCGAGCATACCCGTCGGCAGCATGACCTGACACATGTCATCACTGTCAGAAAAAGAAGGACCAAAAAAAGATAGTTGGTTGGGTTGTAGAGTATGATTTACCGGCGTTGAGCTCGTTACAGTTCCCGACCCATTGGAGGCCACATTTCTCGATGTAGTCAAGAGACACGAGATTGAAGTCTCCTAGAATGCTGGGGTGAGCGCTGGAGGTATCTCAATAGAGAGACGTAGAAATATACCTGGCACGCCGTGAACAGAACCTACGCCGCATTCTTTAATCCTGCGCATCAGATACTCGGCAAGTTCCATGGCGACGATTGAAACTGATTCATTCCTCTGGTGTTCTCTGATCAAGGACATCGTTAACACATTATCAATTTATATTGAAATCGATGGCAGTAGACAACCGCATGAAAGCATTATTCGTGTACTTGCATTTTTCCCTATTTTGGTGTTTCCTAGTTGAGGTTCTTCTGCATCTCTGAACAACTTGACATTGATGTAAGGAGGGCGTTAGGTTTTTGGGCTGACTGGTCAGTTTGGATCCAATCTCGACCCACCATCCCTATTCGAACGGGGACATATATTCGATATTGAGGAGAGGTTTGGTTGGATACAACTCGGCTGTACTCAATTCCCGAATAGGGCCAGGATGGGTGACGAGATCGAATCACCCGCCTTTGTACATATCAAGGCTCGATGATGCGTGCGAGTGTTACACGCCCATTCAGGCTCATCATCAGCAGCAGCAGTAACACTACTGATCCCGATAGCCCCTGCAGGAGCCGAAACAGGTTGTCATCAAGGAAACCTTCCTGTCTAGTATATCTGCAGCTGTCGGTTCCTGAAGGCCATCCATCATCATGACGTAGGTCTTCAACTGTGGATTGATCGTCTGAAGCATGCACAAGCAATGCTGAACCAAAGGAAACTCTCGTGCATTTGATTGCTGCTGTTGTTGACATTATTGTTGATATCTACCTCCGTTGAGAGGCAGACACCAAGAACGACGTTTTCGAACCAAGGCCGGCCACGGAGAGATCCGCTGTCTACCAGGGGATGAGGCTGTTGAGATAATTCCTTGAGACTTAATCCCACGAGAGACTACCTAGTTTTTTTCTTGGTGGCCAAGCAAGCAGGATCTTCGCTTCAGCAAAAGCACCTCGGCAACGACTAGTAGATACTAGTGAGGGGAAGAGATCCTCTCACCAACAATGCCTGAATCAATCATATGTCATAGAACTTTGGAACTTCCCTTGCAGTTCATGGTTGATATATGATTCGTTCCTCTCTAAATGTCGAAGCATTTCTCCATCTATCGAGCCTTTCCCAGGCCATTCGCCCTCCCCCCCATTATCCTGTCGGGCGTTTCCCGTCTTCCCCGGCGAAACTACTACACAGAAGAAGACCAATCAACCTTCCTAGGAAGTTTTCTAGAAAACCACCAACCGCCCCAAAGCACCGTCGATCACTTTTCCTCCCTGGCCTGGACCCGAAAGATCCTCCAAGACGAACGATACGAGATCGTCCCGTTCTTCCCGCGCCATTTCAACGCCCGCACAGGCGAGAATCGCTTCTTCGCCCAAACCGTCAACACCGCCACAACCATTCCCCATGTGTTGTCTCTGCAGCGCAAAGACCTCCGGCTGCCTTCAGGGGATGAGACGTCTGCCGCGGTCGAGCTACCCACCCGCCCGGATGTACTTTGTTTGATGGCCCTGGGCCGCGATCTCGAAGAGCATCCCTCGATCGTCCACGGCGGATTTCAGGCGGTGCTCTTCGATGAGATCATGCGGTTCGTCGTCCTGCTGCATCACAATCGGCACTGTGAGCCGGGCCCGCGCAACAAGCACTACACGGTCAACATGTCGTTGTCCTATCGCGCTCCGTTGATTGCGCAGAGTGACGTTTTTCTTAGGTCCCGGCTGGTCAGGCGAGAGGGGAGAAAGTGGTTCACTGAGGCAGAAATTGTGGATGGTTCGGAGAGGGTCTTGACGGTGGCAGAGAGTACGTGGGTTACGACTAAGAGTTCGATCGCGTGAGGTTCCATCCCTATTTTGGGGTGGTTATGTACGATTCATCATTCCCCTCGTTCTACCTAGATACTAGTTACTTATGTACCTAACCTGAAGAATGGCTTCTTTCGACCAGAAGCACATTTTAGCAGAATTCAATGATGTTTTTATTTGGTTCTTCCTCTATATTAAAGTCCCTAGTTATTGGCATGAAAGTAAGGAATTGGGCAGCTCCCATTGGCGGACCGCCTAAAATTCATGATGATTTTGACGTTCCCGCACAACCCAACGTGGGCCCTTTTTCTCAACTCAAACCCCCAGAAACAACTTCCATACAAATGGCGAACTCGAAGTATATATACTCCCTCTTCCAATGTATCATGCTTGTGGACTATCATAACTAACTAACTCAACCCCCCCAGATATGAATACGTCAAGGCCTTTGAGCAACCAGATGTCCTCCTGCCCAACACCTGGATTGTCGTCCGCATTGATGGCCGGGGCTTCCACAAGTCAGTATCGTTGGAAAACTTTCCATCCAGCCAAACTCCGCTAATGACCTCACCAGGCTCACGGATCGTTATGCATTCAAGAAGCCTAACGACCGCCGCGCATTGGATCTGATGAACGCCGCCGCCGTAGAAGTCATGAAAGACCTTCCGGACCTATGCATTGCATACGGCGTGAGCGACGAATACAGGTCTGGTCCCCCCCCGTCTTGTCTGGTGGAATCTTCAAAATCGATATTGACGCCCTGCTAGTTTTGTGTTCCATCCCAGCTGCCAGTTATTCGAACGGCGGAACGCGTATGTGGATTTTAGTTTTATTTTTTTTTTTTCGCTTTTCGCGCATTGGTTGAACTTTTTGTGAGAGGTAACCATCTTCCTGACCCATCATCATCACTCACAGTAAGCTCGTAACAACCATTGTGTCTACTTTCACCGCACATTATATCTATCAGTGGGGGACGCATTTTCCAGAAACGCCCCTGGAATCCCCGTATCTCCCTTCGTTTGATGGGAGAGCGGTCGTGTATCCCACCGCGAGGAACCTGCGCGATTATATGAGCTGGAGACAGGTGGATTGTAAGTAATCCCTGTGTTTTTTGTTTGTTTGTTTTTTGGCTGGTTGGCTGGTGACGACCCTCCCTGACACACAAACAGGTCACATTAACAATCTCTATAATACCACGTTTTGGACGATGGTCCTCCAGGGCGGAATGAGCAATACGGACGCAGAGCAAGAGTTGAAGGTGAGTTCGCTGAATCTACCTTTTCTTTGTCGCGTTTGTATCCCCGTTTAATCGTAGGATCGTACATCAATCAGGGCACCGTGTCATCCGACAAAAACGAGATCCTGTTCAAGCGCTTCGGTATCAACTACAACAATGAAGAGGAGGTGTACAAAAAGGGCAGTGTGTTATATCGACAGGTGAATTCTTCTCTCGCGGGCTGTAACGTGAGTTTCCTCCGCTAACTCTCGTTCGCCGCAGTATCAATTGGAAGATGCGAAAGCGGGATCCTTGGAGTCGAAGGCTGCTGCCGATGAAGAATCATCATCGCCAATGCCGGACTCGAAGATGTCGAGGTCGCAACAGGATAAACTTAAGAAATTGCGACGAAAAGCGCAGGTGGTGGTGGACCATGTGGATATCATCAAGGACGAGTTCTGGGAGCGAAGACCTTGGATCCTCTCGGGGAAACCTGGTACCCTGCCTGCGGATGCTTAAGACGTGACGATTTAACGATAGAACTCATCTGAGAAAATGATATGATCGTGCAATTGCTTTTTATGCTGACTCTAAATGGGTATCCAAATCTATATACGCCCTGCTGTAGTCTCCCAAAGAAAAGAAAAAAAAGACATCCTCCATCTCAATCCGAGCTCTTCTTCTCCTTGGATCGTTTTGATTTCGACTTCTTAGAGCCATCGTCCGAGGTGGATTCTTCCTTCTTTTTCTGCTTCTTGCTCTTGTCCTTCTTCTCCTTCACGTCGAATCCAGATCCAGATCCAGACCCCGACTCATCCCGTCCACTCAACTCCGTATCCTCCATCCCCGTCGTCGACGGCGGCGTAGGATACGCCGCCTCCGCAACCTGCAACTTCTCCTTCCCCTTCTTCTCACTCTTCTTCACCCTTTTCTCCTCTTTCATCCTCATCTTCTCCTCCTTCCGCAAAGCCTTCTCTCCCCTCTTCCTCTCCCTCTCCTCCCTCCGTACCACCTTCTCCTCCTTCCGCCTCTTCTTCTCCTCCCTCCGCACCCGTCTCTCCTCCTTACTCTCCCCCTCCTTGTTCTTCCTCGCCTTCTTCGCTCTCAATTCCTCATCATCATCTGCCTTCCGTTTCTTCGACCCCTCCTCCTCGGTATTCTTCTCCTCCACTCCCAGCGTCCCCGCCACAACCTCCCCGCGCACAAAAAACCGATACAGCTCACTGGTCAGCGCGTTCGGCCCCGGCACCCCTCCGGCCGTTTTGTTCGGCTGGCCCACGTCCTTGAGCGCGTCCTCGAACCCGCGCAGCCACCATTGGTTCGTGGCGTCTTTGGTGGTTTTCTTGCCCACCCCGTGGTTGCCCTGGCGGCGCGCTACCAGGATCGGTCGTGTGAGGCCGAGGCCGCTGTGGGTGCCGGGGCGGCGGTTGGGGTTGAGTGGGTTGCCGGGTCCGGACCAGCCGTGACGGAGGAGGTAGGCTTGGGCGTCCATTTGGGATGGGGGACGGTGGATGTATGGGATTTGGTCTGTAAAGGTGGGTTCGAGGGATTGTTAGGTTTGGTTTGGGTTTCAATGTACAGGTTGGTAGGTGAAAAACGTGAGGTATGACGATGCAAGGAGTATAACGATCTCCTTGTCCTATTAATAAGATACCAGGTATAGTATAAATGGTGAGTGAGTCGCTAATATCAATAGAGAGAGAAGAAAAAAAGAATGGATAGATGTGAAAACCCCCAGTGTATACGGCGCAAATAATTTGGCTGGGAGAAGAAAAAAAAAAGGTCAGCATAAAAAATTCTGGGCGGTGAGAAGGGTCTCAAATCTTGGTTCGTTCCTTTTATCTCGCTCGATTGAGGGGAAGTTCTCGGTTCGACCCCTGTCGCCAGCCAATCTTTTTGGGTCCTTTCACGTGTGACCAGATAGAAAGGAGGGTGGGGGGTTTTTTAAGAGGGAAAAAAAAGAAATGATTTTTGGCTTCTATTCTTGTGGATTTATATTTTTTGGTGTTCACTGCCCTTGTTGCTAGTCTTCTGGTTTTGTTCTTGTTCCTGTCTGGATATATACATCCACTTAACCTTAACATATAATTATAACATGTTGCTCGCCCTGCATACTTATACTCCTTTTTAGCGCTAAGATAACAAAAACCTCTCTGAAGAAATAGAAACTCCCTTACTTAGAGCTAGGAATCTTGCTAAATATTAGCCAAGCTTTCTTAATATGGAACTTGGGTGCAACAAATATCTCCTCGATATGGCTAAAGGCCGGTAAATATAGCGGCAAGCCCAGTAATGTAACGTCTATATTGGAACAAAATTAATTGGATATTACAAATTAGTCAAGGTCCAAGCCTAACAAATTGGTTTTGAACAAGACTGCTGATATAAATATTGGTATACATACTAGCGCGTCTCGGCATTTTGGAGTTATAAATAAGTCTCTTTACGGAGGCAGTTTCGGGTGGCTCTAGGTATATATAGAGGTCTTTACCTAGGTAGGTACTTTCCCCCGCAATGCAAAAGAATAATTTGCAACAAACCCATTCTAACTAATCCAAACTAGTAAGGCTTGAATCTTCCCTTATCTTTACCCTTCTTCTCTTTCCGCGATGCTTTTACGGAGCCTTCTGGCTCCGTCGCCTCGCTGTCCGCTCTCCACACACGAACGAACCCGTCCTCGCCACCAGTAAAGACAGATTGTGACTGACAACAGATTAGTCGAATTCCACGCAGAAGAAACATAGAACCAAACATACCTGTTCATCCAGATAAACAGACCGTACGATTTCTTCCCCATGTGCGCCTGGAAGGCGCCACAGGTTCTCCTGATCAAAAGTCCAACTGGGGCTGGCCACAAGGGGGACCAGATCCAGGCGTTGCTCCCTACAGCAAATTAGTCAGTAGACGAATAGATCGTGAAAAAATTATTATCACACAGCATACATTTTATTTCCAGCCGCAATGTACGGCCCTTGACTGCCGACGCATAGCTGGGCGATATACTCGCAGCTCAGGGGCTGTCGCAGGTCACCGAACTGCACGGGATCGGGTACTTGCGCCTGCTCGTCGTCCGGATCCGTGGCCGGGTGGATCGAAAACACCTCATCGTGGCTGAGGGCGTAGATGGTTTGTTCGCTCAGGAAGCCAGCGTGGTGCACTGACCCATGGTTGATAACCTGCACCAGGGCGTCGTCCTCGTCAGTGATGGCTGTGTTGTAAATGTTGACTAAGCCATCTGTGCTTCCGGATAGAAGGATATCATGCCGGGTGGGATGGTATTGGAGCTGCAGAAAGTTAGCAGGGTTCAGTATTGGTGATTGGTGACAAGAAAAAAAGAAAAAAGGGGAGAGGGGAGAGCAACATACTTCAGTCACATCATCGTTGTGACTCTCGACATACTGGAGCCGGATCTGACCCGGTGATCTGACGTCCCTTTGCGTCAGTTAGCAGCCCATGAAGTCACAGACCTGAGACACATTGGATGGATGGGGGAAAAAACAGGAGCCGCAGTAACTCACCAGAATTGGACGATGGCTTGGGATGAGACTAGCTCAGTGCCGGCAACGAGGCTGTTGGTCTCCGGGCAGCAAGCTACCGATAACACGGGGGATGCTTTCGCTGTCACGACGTCAGAGCTGTCAGCAAGAGTTTAAGCAGCAATTTAAGATTTTCGAGTCAAATGTGGAAGCATTGCAAACACGCCCATGCAGGCACTACTTCCCCACAAATAGAAACGAACGGAAGTAAAGAAGAGAAAGAGAAGGGGGGGGAGGAAAGCAAAGCTTACAGGTCCCCACTTCCATAACTGCAGAATTGTTCCCATTCCGCACGTCCCACAGCTTGACCCGTCCATCCCTGCCTCCTGTGGCTACCAATTGCTGGCCGACATCGTAAGACTTCAGTGATGTGACACCCCTGTGAGCCTCCGCAGCCACCACGGACACATGGCTGAGATCAGCCGCGTCGAACACGCGAAGGGAGTCATCCGAAGAGATCGCAGCAAAGGACCCTACCGAGGCCGCTGCAATGGAGTAGATATAGTTGCCCTCCGCGAGGGAGAGCGATGAAGAAGCCGTGGCTTTGAGTGTATGCATGTTTTGCTGACCACCTCGCGGATTCTCTCAACTGAGCAATACACTCCGACCCGGAAACTTCAATATCAAAGGGGGAGAAAAACGAAAAAAAAAAAAGTGTTTTGCACAACCACCCCTGACTTGACGAACAAAGAAATGATGTGTTGTTCTATCTCGTCTGTCAGATGGACCGGGAGGATGTTTGTTTCTTGTTACCGGATGCAGTCTGGTGGCTGGCGACAGGTGGGCTAAGATTCCTCCCCGGCGTTGGTGACGTTTTTGACGTGGCTGCGCCTGATAGGAAATGGGGGAAATAGGCGTTCAATGGCGATTTTATCTTATTTTATGGGTGTCTGACGCTGACCTGACTGGTAGTTGTTGTGATACTCGCCGATACGATGATGTTCTTGTGTGGCAGAATGCCAAGAGTTTTTTTTTTCCCTTGCTGTTTTGGGACTTTCTGCCTTATGATTCTGGCTCTCCATCAGAGCACTCGCTGACTACGAATTTCGGTCCATTTCCCATTTTGCCATCATATCAGATCAGCTAGGCAATAACAGATATTAATATTATCAAATGTAACGGTAGCATATACTATTTAATCGTTATGGCCATGTTCATAAAGAACAGATATGTACTATTCATGGCCCCCATTTCTGGCCTCTATTAGGGCCAAAACCGGGCTGGATGAAACTCTTATTGTAACGAATCCACAGGACCCCGGTGGCATGACAGATTGGTATCCTGAAGAGAGAGAGAGAGAGAGAAAGTATTATATGCAGTTGGACAATTTGCATTGACTCTCTCTGTAAGTGTGCCTCAACAGAACTTTCACCTTTTGGGATCGTCCTGCACCGGTGGATCATTCCAAGAATCCCCGCTCTGGAGCCTACAAGCGGCCCAGACCGTTGAAGAAATAGGTGATGATGAGCCCATATATACGGCATAAATCTTCCAAAAATAATATGGTTGCTTTGAAAAGGATGTGACAGCCGTTGCAGGAAAAGGTCAAATGATCTTGCTGTATACCTCTCGATGGAACGCGATCTTCTTGGTTGGGCGAATCGCAAGCTACTCGATGTGACCCCACTGAGGAGTAGAGATTCGGAAATTTTGCCACTGTGATGAATTACTAGTTTATCGTGATGAAACCGACTTGTGCTATTATTGGACACCAGAGTTGGTGGCCAAAAGTGCGAGACCAAAAGATGGTCGAGTGGGGGAAATCTTTACCGCGGTCAATATGAGAGATAATATATGTCAATTTAATGATCAATATAACCGCAGTGGAATTGGTCACTGGAGGAGTTTATTCATAGCGTTCTGGCTGGCTGTGTGGAGCCCCTGTGGAGGGTAAAACAGGCGAATAGGCATGGCCTTGCAATGGTCTCCCCCAATGCCTAAAAACACTTAGTACTACCTACCTACCTTTAGGCACATGGGCAGTGCTGCAAAAGAGTCACAGGCTGTCAAGTGATATCATTGGACCATACTCCAGGGATGGGCGTTGAACAAACATGGCCAGCGATACACCCCAGCAAAAAGCTAGTCTAACTGTAGAGATGCTCGGCCATCTTCCACAACGGACTACCAATCGTGGTTGTCGAACAGGCATTCTTGCATATCATGTAGTGTTGGCAAACCCTCAGTATGCCGCTAGAGTGGTCAGTAGTATAGCTATATCTGCAGCTAGAGAGTTAGTAATTAATAGTTCGTGCCAGAATTTTTGCCCAGCTATACAGAGTACCAGAGTATCCCGTAGGGAGAATATATAACTTGGAAGATTCCTTGGTGTTTTTTTTTTTTTTTTTTTTTTATATATACGCATAGGAAGTATATATATA
>VCAU01000110.1:0-42193 GCA_015844325.1 Aspergillus nanangensis | reverse complement strand
ATGATCCTGTTGAACAAGTGACAGCTGAAAATTAGCCAAACACGTATATATATATATGTATACGTGTTTGGCTAATTTTCAGCTGTCACTTGTTCAACAGGATCATATGTGAAGAGTGTTTAAAAAAAGCCTCCTTTCATGTCAGGTCAACAAAATAATAGGACCCTACTCCTATGTTTCTGAGACTGGGCGATGTTGGGGGAACGAGCTCGGCATAAGGTGTACCGTACCATTGTGTTGCGCGCTCCGTTTCACATTCCCGTACTTGCCATGGTGCTGGCCAGGCGTGGTTCCGCATGACAGATTGGGGTAAGATTGCCCATTTCCTAGATTAGGTCACACTCCAGAAAGTATGGATGACCTCGCTATGGAAATCACTAGTGACTTCAGAGCCGAAACAGTAGATCGTGGCGAGGGAGTGATGCCAACCAAGGCTGAACCAGCTCCTCAGGGAGGGGCTGGTTGCCTTAGGGGCCAGACAGGCGCTTATCCACGAACGGTGATATGGTACCAAACTTTGTCCGAATGGCATCAAGAGGGGGCTCGAATTCTCCTCCACGTTGCAAGGTAGTCGTTTCCACAGGCTAGTTAGTAGTGCCACAGAAAGCTCGTCAGAGAGAAAGATGAGGAGTGATGGACGAATTACAGTGGTAGATATATCCGATCGAAGTGGAGACCTCAAAGGTTGGGAGGGAAAAAAAAAGGGAGAGCCTACGTCGTGAGAGAACTATGCAATTTGCGAGAGACACACTACTGCAGCAGTTCCACTGGAAAATATACCTTCTACTTCTGCATCCAGTTAGGGTAGGTTGAGTTTCCAACAGTTAATTTGGAACTGTCATTGGCTTTTCTTCTTATTATTTATTTTTTACTTTTGTATTTTTGGCGTGAAGGGGGAGAGGAAAAAACCAAAACAAACTGCAGTATCATTACGTAAGATACCATAGTATCACTGAGGTAGCAGGCGGCGGCATCTTCTTGTCGCCGTTGTCTCAAAAGTCCCCGTGACGCTATTACCAGGTACTGTACTATCATCCCTACTACCTGGTCAGGTTACATAGGTTTCTCCTACTTGCCTAAGTAAACTCTCTCTCTTCCAGATGAATCCCCAAGAGTTTGACATACCTGAGCTACATACCTCATACATACCACGGAAACCGTTTCCAGACCTCACCTCACTACTTCACTGGTGGTTTAGGTACCCATATTTTCCCTGCACCTGTATCTGTACCTAGAAACTGAGGTACACATGTCGGTGTCCGCAGGTGCAGCAGGTTATTGACCACGGTCTGTTCTATGCCGTGTGGACATGGCTCCTCCTTGCATTTGCATATTTTGCCTTGGACCCGAGAATCTGGGAAGCGGTGAAATGATCAACATGGGGGGGAGACCATACCTCCTGTGTATGTACTACGTATCTTAGTACAAGCTCAGCTCAATGCCTCAGAGTTAGTATCAGTCACCAGACCAGACAATAGTGCGACTAATCAACATGGACGAGGACCCTCCACCCAGAATGTGCGAAACCATATGACTACCACCTATTAATCATGTATGTCAACTTTTAGTTACCTCGAAGGGTATGTCAGGATGTGCGAAGGATAAATCCGTAGAAGGGTGGTCCATTCCTTAGAACGTTTGGTACCAGGATACCGGATTCTCGCTGCTAGATTAGGCACTGATTTTATCATTTCTGCTAGTTATTAATATTATCATTATTATTTTTTATTATTCATCCGTTGGTGAGGCAGAACTAAAACCGAATTAGGAATAGGAACGAACAACCTCTCAGAAGTCAGAAGGCAATTGCAACCCGATCCACAGTTGACAATTCATAGCGGCTGCACGCAAGACTACATTTAATTAAGTCCTTAATTAAGGATTCCTAGTCGAGGAGATACATATTGATTTAACTTTTGGGGCCAAATCCCATCCAGGTTTTTTTTTTTTCCTTTTGCTTCTCGGGCGCTACGGAGGAACGCTCAAAAAGGAGCCACGCCCGAAGCTTCGAATCCTGCAACCACTGTGCTGGAACCATGAGCTGAGTGGGGGAGGAAAGGTCTGAAATAGAGCCAACGGGTGAACCCCGGAGATAATCGCAATATTCTTACAACCAACATCTATACAACCAAACTAATCATATGTAAGGTGGGATAATGAATTCCTGGAAACTAAGGTACGTGTGGGAGGCGGCCCGTCACCCACCCGAAAGTCACTTTTTGAAATCACGGGTGGATCCCAGGAATTCAGAGCAATTCATGCATTCCTGTCTGTTTTTTTTTTTTTTTTTGCTTTTTCTTTTGTTTTGTCCAAAACAAAGTTTCTCCGTATAAACTTTACTGGGTGAGTATTTGGAGGCCAGCTGGGTGCCGAGCATTGACGTCGGCATCTGTGCACACAGGATAAAATAAGTAATAATCATCATGAAGGGATATGTGTCGAAATCAGGGGAACCTTCAAGGACGAAGGGGATGACGATGATTAGCCTGAATTTCAAACACGTTTTCTATACGGAGTATGCTGTAGTCGAAGGCTAAAAAGGACTCATTAATTATTTTTTAATATATCGTGCGAAAAGGTTATCGAATTTAAATCCCGTCGAGTATGCTACCTACCTTCTGGGTAATATGATAAAATATAAATTATTATATTGAATTGGAGCCAGGGCCCGACTACTTGGATAGTCTGTGAAGGAGAAATAGCAGAAAAGTAAAATAAAATAAAATAAGTAAAATAAATAAAGGCTGGTGGACGTATCACCGAGCTAGTGGAGGGACGGAGGACGTACGTACAGTGGGCATGATACGTACCGACATGCATGCGAGACAGTCGTCCATACCACCTACCTCACATATTAGGTACAGATTGCCCCCCTTTAGGGATGAAGCTGCCCTAGAGTTTGTAGGTCAGGTAGTAGTTATCAGAGAAAATGGTCATCATTTACCCTCCGGGGTAGCTATTCTTAGATAAATAAGGTATCTTGATGATAGACAGTGTATGTACAAGGGCTACACAACCATGGTTACCAGAGGAGACTGGAGACGTCCTCCAGCCAATAGCCCTGCAGGTAGGCTGGCAGGGAGTTCTTTTTCTCCCTCGTTCTCGGATGAACCCACTAAATCTGAACCGAGAAGATAATACTACTTAAAAACTAACCAAAAAAAAAGTAGATCAAAATAAGAAAATAAATTCAGACCTATAGGGTGCCCTATTAATAAAAATAATACCTTGGAAGATAATTGACCTAAATTTCTTTGGTATCTGGTAATAATAAAAAGTGACGGCCATGACGGTTCAGCATGGAACTGCCCCGCTTTTTTCCTCTTGATCTTTTTCTTTCTTTCTTTCTTTTTTATTTTGCTTACCTCTTTTTTGACTAGTCTTATTTATTTCTTTCCCCCCCTAATTTTGCGCCCGTGGACCCAACCGGAAACAAGACAGCGGCGGCAAGAGACAACCACAACCTTATTAACCTTCAGTGAAAATACGGAGATGATATCTACCATGTACCTCAACCCATGTCATAGTTCGTACTTTATGCTGGGAGGGAGTGAGAGGATATTTCCGGTGGACTCAAAAAATACCATTTTTCTTCTCATCCTAGGTAAATATGAATAATGAACTATAAACTACCTACCTAATATATACTGTACTATCCAACTGAAGCTGAATCTTTCCAACAACATGTTTTCTGCCCCGCCTCCTCCCGACAACCTTCGTAGTCAGTATCTCTTACCTCTTCTAACCTAACCTAAACTAACCTCAGTTAAGTAAGTACCCAGGTACTGGGGTTCAGCCATGAGCTGTTGTTGACTCCCACTCTTCCAACTTCCTTCTGGCCCCAGGGATCGGCTCCTTCCTTCCATCCTGCGGCTCGAAACAACTCCTCGACGAAGGTTGACCCTTGATCGGCCATTGATCCATGGCTAGTTCGTGGTGATATCCTTCCTCTGTTGGTGGGACCTGCGCCCAAGAAATAAATTCGGCGTGACCGCTACTTTATTATTATTATTTATTTGTTTGTTTGTTTTATGTTATTATCGTTATTATTATTTTCAATTTTTTTTTTGCTCTCTCGACGAGCCTCGATTATTTTAATATTATTTATTATTTTTTTCTCGTCGCGGGGACGCATGCATTGCGCCCTTTTTATTTGAATTTTGGTTCCATTTCCATTTCATTATTTTATTTTATTATTTTTATTATTCGTTTTTTTTTTTTTTAATTTTTAATTTTTAATTTTTTTCTGTCTCTCTCTCTCTTTCGATTCTATCTTCTATATTATTATTAGTATTATTAGTATTACTTTCCTTTTCCCGTCTTCTCCTTCCCCTCGTTCTTGCTTCCCAATTCCTTTTTTATACCTCCGGTGATTTTCATCATCATCATCACCACCACCTCCTTAGGCGCTGGCCATCTGTAACAGGGGCTTGTATGTGTGTCATCCCAGATACACGCGCCAGTTGATCCTCCCGGGGTCGTTTTTCCCTTTTTTTCTTTCCTTTCTTTTTTCTCCCTCTCTCCCTCTTCCATTCAGTATTCAATCAGATCCATTCATTACAATCTCCCCCCCGTGGGTTGACCCGGCCCGTCACTTTTCCATGATCTACTATCCTCTGGGCCTAGCCGCGGTCTCCTTGATGTTCTCTGCGACCCTCGATCTATATTTCATATTTCCACCCCACAAACGTTCGCGTTTCTGATAACAACCCTCCGTCCAAGGCCCATCCCAACCCCAGCCCCTCTTCTCCTCTCTCTACACTCTAATCCCATCCAAATTGCTCCCTAACTATCTGTCTCCCACATTCCATCGACTCCCTAAGGTGTGGAACTAGTCATCCTGGACTACCATCCTCCACCATGACTTCTCCCTCTAACATTCGATACGGGTCTCAGTCCACGGGATCCGGCCGCTCAAGAAACAATTCTGATGCTATGGATATTTACGTCATCACGGATCGAGAACCTGCCGCGAGAGACCAGCAGCCTGGCGGATACAACAATTTCAGTCAGAATGGCTCCCCGGGTTTGAATTCTGTCTATAGCAAGTATATTTTCCCTCCCCCTCCCCCAATTTTCGCCCGGACTTCTGCCTCGGGCCTCAATGCTCTGCATCCGGGCCACCGGAACAGTGATTGTTCACATTCGCTGAAGTTCTCGTCGCCGGTCCACTAACGCATGGATTTCTCAGGCCCGAGAGACCGTTTTATGAGGAAAATGGACGATTGTATCACGCTTTTCGCAAGGGAGTTTATATGCTGCCGTGCGATGACCAAGAACAAGACCGCCTCGATATTTTCCATAAACTTTTCACCGTTGCAAGGGTATCGGACGGTCTGATTTACGCCCCGCACCCGCGGAATGGTCGATTTTTGGACCTGGGATGCGGAACCGGCATCTGGGGCATTGACGTGGCTAATAAGTATCCCGAGGCTTTCGTTGTTGGTGTAGACCTGGCGCCAATCCAGCCGCCCAATCACCCAAAGAACTGCGAATTCTACGCCCCTTTTGATTTTGAAAGCTCCTGGGCTATGGGAGAAGACTCGTGGGATTTGATTCACCTTCAAATGGGCAGTGGAAGCGTGTTGGGTTGGCCGAACCTGTACCGGAAGGTATTCGCCCATCTTCGGCCGGGAGCTTGGTTTGAGCAAGTCGAGATTGACTTCGAACCCCGTTGCGATGATAGATCTTTGGACGGATTGGCGCTCCGCCAATGGTACCAGTATTTGAAACAAGCCACACAAGACTCCATGCGACCTATCGCTCATAACTCCCGTGACACTATCAAGAACCTGCAGGAGGCAGGGTTTACCGAAATTGACCATCAAATGGTCGGACTACCACTCAACCCCTGGCACCAGGATGAGCACGAGCAAACGGTAGCTCGTTGGTATAACTTGGCTGTTTCAGAGAGTATCGAATCGCTCAGCATGGCTCCATTTTGTCGTGTTTTCAACTGGGAACCAGACCGGGTACGACGCATGGCGGCCGAAGTTAAGTCAGAGGCGTTCAACAAGGAAATCCACGCGTTCAATATTCTGCACATCTACCAGGCCCGGAAACCGCCCGCCAATTGATCGTCAACGAAGGATCAGGGCCATTGACCGCGCCAGTCGGACCATATTCGTCCGTGCGTTGGATCCTCTAGTTGGCGAGTGGACGATAAAAAGACCACCTCTTCTTTCCTCCCTCCCCCGCCCTTGTCGTTCCCTTCATCTGGCACACTGGGGTGGAGGCTACCGCCATATTGCCTGCTTAATCGCTTACCCCTCAGGGATATCTGGCCGTAACCAGCGTCCCTGCGCATGCACAGGCGAACAAACATAATGCTCTACTGACGACGTTCGACGATATCCCATGAGGTCTCTGGGTGCCTTTCACTCTTCATGTGCGCAATGAAAGTGATCGGGCTCGCGTTGTGTGTGCTGATATGGGAAGAATGAACCAAGAAGCCTAGTTACCCCGCAGGGCATATTTTTTGGAACTCGGTGGAGATGCCGTCAATGGAATGTGCTATATATCCTATGGAAGAGCACTAGGCAGCGGGCGAAATCCATTGTGAGTTTTGGCTCCAATAAAGGCTTGGTTTGAGCCTATTTTGTCGATTGAGGTGCAGCTGAAAGTATCCGGCCTGAACCACGTGTTTCGCGGATATACATATTTCGCTGCTTCTACACGCCCAGTCAACTTGACAGGCGTTAGTCTGAGGCCCTACAAAACACACCCTTCCTGCGCGAGGACGGAGATCCGAACTCGACCCATCGAACGTGCATCCTGTTTGGATATAATCACAGAGGATTCAATCAACTATATTTCATTATTCATCTTCATATTTATCTATTTTAACCTTTGCCAAGTCCCCAGTTCCAAATTGGCAGCCCAATTGATGTTTCATAGGTATGTGTGGGCGTAAGATACAGCGACAGGTTTACGCCAAAACGCCCCTTCCCCTACCGGCCCCCAAGTGCTGGATCGAAAATGAATGAAGAGACAGTTTTTGTATGTCGCCGAGAGAATACAGACATGAATAGTCATACAGACATCACCTCACCGCCTCCGGCCTTTCTGGCCACGCGATGTACCGTTTCTACCGCCAGCAGTATCCTTGTCACCATCCGCACCTGCGTTGGCGTAGTCCCGACCCGCGCCGGGGCTGCGTCGTCGCATGGTGCCGGGACCTACGGCGACGATATCCTCCTCGCTTTCGCTATCGGAGATGTCGAGGAGCACTGGCATGCAGAAGGATTCCATCTCCTCATCCACATGGCTCTTATTATGCGGCTCGATCGTGATCACGTCGGGAATTTCGTCTTCTTGATCGAGACGGCGTTGGTGGATTTCTTCGGCGGGGTGGATGTCAAATTCGTCTTCGCGCTCGAGGTATTCGACGTTCTCTTCGACCTCCCCGAAATCCGGGGCTAGCGCAGACCATTTCTGCGGCGTCACAATCGACCAGGTGTATATACAGCCCGTTTCTAGTCCGCACGCTACAACCATCGGTCGTGAGGGGTGCCATTCAACCACGCCTAACTCCTCGCGCGGCCCTTCGAGAATCTTTACTAGCGAGCCGTGGCTGCGCTCCCACACGTAGATATCCGGGTTCATAAAGGTGGATGCCGTCACAAACTCGCTCGTCGACGAAAATGTGACGTGATTCCAGCTTAACCGGTTCACCACGTCCTGGAATTTGTGTTCGACTTGGAGCTTGATGTTTGGTGGCTCGAGTTCGATGCCCAGTTGGGAGAGGTCGGGCATGAGGATGGTGCGAATGACGCGATCTGAGCTGTTGACCAGGAGATCGCGGCCATTGCTTGCAAGGCGAAGCAGTATCACGACTCCGTTGCAGAGTCGCGTCGAGTGGATTGTCGTGCATGTCTGCGTTTCAATAATGTTGATCCATCCTTTGGATGTGCCGGCGACGATGTGGTTCCCGAGCGCGGTAAAGATTGTCACACAGGTTGAATGTTTTGCGTCTTGCGCCGCTTGCTTGGCAGCCACAGCTGGGTCGACTTCTTCGCCCTTGGGTGGCGGAGGGCGGAAAGGGGCGGAGGGGAGGATACGTTTGATGGGTTTTGGGGAGGAAACGTCCACAAGGACGGGTTGATCTTCGAATAGAGAAGCGACAAAGAGTAAACTGATGAAGAGAAAGGAAAACATCCGTTAGATATCAAATCGGCGTTGGATCGTTGTAGGGGCTTCGGTTCTTACTGGTTATAAGGGTGGAGTTCTGCGATATATACGGGCGCTTCGAACCGGATGGTGCGTACTCGTGAGCCGTCATTTAGGTCCCATAGAATACACTTCCAGTCTTGCGAGGATGTTAGGAGATAGCGACCATCCCTAGACCAGCTGTATAGAATGCAAAAGTTTTGTTAGCGATACCGTCCCGCTGGTTCACTTTCTAGAAGAATAAAGTCGAACCTCAAGGATTGGATCTGTCGGGTATGACCCCGTAACTTGCGCGCGACGCCATTCGTCTCAATGTCAAATATTACTACTGTCCCGTCGGCCTACGAGTGAAGTTGGAGTTAGCACTATATGGCGAAATGGGAGAATGAATGTGGGATAGGTGCTCACTCGTCCGGATGCGAGATAATCGCCCTTGCGGTTAAAACGGAGACATGTTGCATGTCCACTTCCTAGGATCGTTAGAGGATATATATTTAGAGAGCCGGTGGAAATGAAAGGCGGGCGTACTTAGTTTCTCGGTGAGGGTGTCTGGGTAGTCCTGGGCCAGGACAAAGGGATCAATAAGAGACAGATTCATTGCATCCAAAATATGGTATAAGATTGAAAGATAGGTGAAGAAGGGGGATATGAGAATTAAAGAGCGAGAAAGAGATTCCTAGGCCGAAAAGGAGGCCAGGAGAAAGGACTGAGAACAATCATCCAGTGGTTGTTTCAAGTGAGTGTTGTATGAATGAATGATGCGACAAAGAAAATAATATGGGGTCAGTGGGCGGTGAGAGAGTTACCTAAAAGGCACCGGAAAAGACCCACTCAGTCGACTCTCATTGGAGACAATGGCTGAAACATTGGTAGTTCTGCCACAAAGAGAGTGCATTCTAAAGGACTACCGCCCTGGGCCAGTCCCAGCCAGGCTGCGACTAGGAAAACTCGTGCCCCATCGACCGCCAACCTCACGTCCAACCATCTCCCTTTCATCACATCGACACGCTTCCACCTCATCGCCCACCACCCCCGACCATCGCGTTTTCTATCGCGAACCACCTTTCGCGAACTCCAGATCACGCTGACAACAACGCCGCCCTTCTTTTCCCTCCCCCTTTCGCGCTTCACGAAGTCGGAGGACCGGGTCGCAGGCGCCCTCGTGGCAAGGGCTGCCAAAGGCCTCAGCCGGCCAGCTGTTTGCAAACTCTTCGCTTGTCACTCTTGCTCGCATCAGACTCAACTTTTCAGCCCCATTTGATTCGGTTGTCTGTTGTTTCTACACCTCCAAATTCCTTCATCTCGCGACACGTTCCCCTTCTCCCGAGTCGCCTGATCTCGCGAAAACGCCACCATGTCGAACGTTTATTTCCCCTACTCCAAGGCGCCTTTGCGCACCATCAAGGAGATTCAGTTTGGCCTCTTTTCTCCCGAGGAGATAAAACGGATGAGTGTAGTTCACGTGGAATACCCAGAAACGATGGTTAGTTTTGAAGATGGCGATGCGGGCTGGGAGCTAGGTGTGCTAACCTAATTTACCATAATAGGATGAGCAGCGACAGCGACCGCGCACAAAGGGTTTAAATGATCCTCGTTTAGGTACGATCGATCGACAATGGAACTGTGAGACCTGTGAGGAAGGCCAGAAGGAGTGTCCCGGACATTTTGGGCACATCGAGCTCGCCACTCCGGTCTTTCATATTGGTATGCGAGGCTTTTACGTATTGATATTTAACAATAATTTTGTACTAATCCGTCTTTCTACCATCTAGGTTTCTTGACTAAGATCAAGAAGCTCCTCGAGACTGTCTGCCACAACTGTGGCAAGATCAAGGCCCACCCGGTTAGTCATCCCTTATGGGATGGCAAATCTTATACGGCGTTTTGTGCTAATCATAAAATAGGGTGATCCCAAGTTCCTGGAAGCCCTCCGTATAAGGGACCCGAAGCGACGTTTCGATCACATCTGGCGACTGTCGAAGGATGTTTCGGTTTGCCTCGACGATTCCAACCTGATCGATGACCCGGACTCCACGTCTTTAAAAGAACATTCGAAGCCCAAACACGGTGGGTGTGGTAACTCTCAACCTCAGATTCGCAAGGAAGGAATCACCTTGGTTGGGTCATGGAAGCCCCCGAAACCGGAAGAGGGAGAAGAAGCGGACCCCATGGTACAGCCGGAGAAGAAGACAATCACTCCTCTGATGGCTTTGAATATCTTCCGCAGCATTTCGTACGACGAAACCCGCATCATGGGCTTGAGTAATGACTATGCTCGCCCTGAATGGATGGTTATTACTGTGTTGCCTGTGCCCCCTCCCCCTGTGCGCCCCAGTGTGCTTGTCGGTGGTAGCACCAGTGGCCAGCGCGGCGAGGATGATTTGACATATAAGTTAGCTGAAATTGTCCGTGCAAATCAGAACGTCCAGCGATGCGAACAGGAAGGCGCCCCCGAACACGTTGTTCGCGAATTCGAGTCTTTGCTTCAGTACCATGTCGCTACTTACATGGATAATGATATTGCCGGCCAGCCGAAGGCCATGCAGAAATCGAACCGACCGGTCAAGGCGATCCGTAGTCGTTTGAAGGGTAAAGAAGGTCGGTTGCGTCAGAACCTGATGGGCAAGCGTGTGGATTTCTCTGCTCGTACAGTCATTACGGGTGATCCAAACTTGTCCCTCGACGAGGTTGGTGTTCCTCGGAGCATCGCAAGAACGTTGACGTACCCCGAGGTTGTCACGCCATACAACATCGAAAAGTTACAACAGCTCGTCATGAATGGCCCGACTGAACACCCAGGTGCAAGATATATCGTGAGAGACAATGGTGAACGCATTGACTTGCGACACGCCAAGCGAGCTGGAGGTCAACAATTGCTGTATGGGTGGAAGGTTGAGCGTCATATCATGGATGGCGACGTGATTCTTTTCAACCGTCAGCCGTCACTGCATAAGGAGTCTATGATGGGTCACCGTGTCCGTGTCATGCCGTACTCCACCTTCCGTCTGAACTTGTCCGTCACTACCCCCTACAACGCCGATTTCGATGGCGATGAAATGAATTTGCATGTTCCTCAGAGCGAAGAGTCTCGTGCAGAACTCAGCCAGCTCGCACTAGTCCCGAATAACATCGTTTCTCCTCAAAGAAACGGACCGCTCATGGGTATCGTGCAGGATACCTTGGCTGGTATCTACAAGATTTGCCGACGCGATGTCTTCTTGAGCAAGGACCAGGTCATGAATATGATGATGTGGGTTCCCGACTGGGACGGCGTCATTCCCCCTCCCGCCATCCTGAAGCCCAGACCACGGTGGACAGGGAAGCAGATGATAAGCATGGCTCTCCCATCGGGCCTCAACCTCCTCCGTGTCGATAAAGACAGCGCCGCTCTTTCGGAGAAGTTCTCTCCGTTGACTGATGGCGGTCTCCTTGTACATGGCGGCCAACTGATGTACGGAATGTTTTCCAAGAAGACTGTTGGTGCTAGCGGTGGTGGTGTCATTCACACCATCTTCAACGAATATGGACAGGGCACGGCCGTGGCCTTCTTCAATGGAGCACAGTCCATCGTCGGCTACTGGTTGCTCCACAACGGTTTCAGTATTGGAATTGGTGATACCATTCCAGATGCCATGACCATCCAGAGAATCGAGAATTGCGTCCGCGTAAGAAAGCAGGAAGTCGAAGATATCACTGCAAGCGCTACGGACAATACTCTCGAGGCTTTGCCTGGTATGAACGTGCGTGAAACCTTCGAGAGTAAGGTTTCGCGTGCCCTGAACAATGCTCGTGATGAAGCCGGTAGCGAGACGGAGAAGAGTTTGAAAGATCTCAACAACGCCATCCAAATGGCTCGATCTGGCTCCAAGGGTTCCACTATTAACATCTCTCAAATGACTGCTGTTGTGGGCCAGCAATCTGTGGAGGGCAAACGTATTCCTTTTGGATTCAAATATCGTACTTTGCCGCATTTCACGAAAGACGACTACTCCCCCGAATCCCGTGGGTTTGTCGAGAACTCATATCTTCGTGGTTTGACACCAACAGAATTTTTTTTCCACGCTATGGCTGGTCGTGAGGGTCTTATTGATACCGCCGTGAAGACAGCTGAGACTGGTTACATTCAGCGAAAGCTAGTCAAGGCCCTGGAAGAAGTTATGGTCAAGTATGACGGTACTGTCCGTAACTCTCTTGGTGATGTCATCCAGTTCATCTACGGTGAAGATGGTCTTGATGGCGCACATATCGAGAACCAACGCGTCGACATCATCAGATGCTCTGATGATAAGTTCAGAGATCGCTTTAGGGTTGATCTAATGGATCCTGAACGCAGCCTAGGACCTGAGGTTCTGGAACAGGCGAATGAAATTGCGGGTGATGTTGATGTCCAAAGGTATCTGGATGAAGAATGGGAAGACCTGCTGAAAAGCCGAGAATTCCTCCGGACGGTTGCCAAGGAAGATGAGGAGATGATGCAATTACCCATCAATATCCAACGTATTCTTGAAATGGCAAGGAGTACATTCCGCATTCGCGAGGGAACTATCAGTGACTTGCACCCCGCCGAAGTCATTCCTCAAGTGCAGTCGCTGCTTGATCGTTTGAAAGTCGTGCGTGGTGACGATGATATTTCAGTTGAAGCTCAAGATAATGCCACATTGCTCTTCAAGGCTCAAGTCCGCAGTCGACTTGCTTTCCGGAGACTAGTGACTGAATATTCCATGAACAAACTTGCTTTCCAGCATGTTCTTGGAGCCATTGAGACGCGATTCGCGAAAGCTGGTGCGCCTCCGGGTGAAATGGTTGGTGTTCTTGCAGCCCAGTCCATTGGTGAACCGGCTACCCAGATGACATTGAACACATTCCATTTTGCTGGTGTGTCGTCCAAGAACGTCACTCTCGGTGTCCCGCGTTTGAAGGAAATTCTGAACGTTGCCACCAACATCAAGACACCGTCCATGACTGTGTATCAGAAGCCCGTTCATTGCCACGACAAGGAAGGCGCCAAACACCTGCGTAGTGCTGTCGAGCACACTAGTTTGCGGTCTGTGACCGAGGCCACGGAGATTTACTATGATCCGGATATCGAAACTACCGTCATTGATAATGATCGGGATATGGTGGAGTCATACTTCATCATTCCCGAAGATGTCACGACCACTCCGCCTCGGCAGTCTAAGTGGTTGCTTCGTATCATCCTCAGCCGCCCCAAGCTTCTTGATAAGGGTCTTACAGTCCAGGACGTTGCCACTAAAATCAAGCAGGCTTATCCCAAGGACATTGCTGTTATTTTCAGTGATAACAACGCTGATGAGCAAGTCATTCGTATTCGTCAGATTCAAGATGACAAGGATACTCAAAATGACGACGATGTTGAGTACGACGTCACGCTTAAGAAATTGGAACAGCACTTGCTGGATACTCTCACTCTTCGTGGTGTTCCTGGTGTTGAGCGGGCCTTCATCAACGAGAAGAACAAGGTCCGAGTCCTGGATGATGGATCGCTGTTTGTCAGCAAGTCCGACCCCCTCTGTAAGGAATGGGTCCTTGAAACGAGTGGCTCATCTCTTGGTGATGTTTTGGCTATCCCTGGAGTTGATGCTACTCGTACATACTCCAACCAGTTTATCGAAGTTTTCGAGGTGTTTGGTATTGAAGCAGCCCGCACGGCTGTCCTTCGTGAGCTGACTCAGGTGCTTGCGTTCGACGGTTCTTATGTCAATCATCGTCATTTGGCGCTCCTGGTCGACGTTATGACCGTGCGAGGATACCTGACCCCGGTCACCCGCCATGGTATCAACCGTGCTGATAATGGTGCGCTCATGCGGTGTTCTTTCGAAGAGACCGTGGAGATTTTGTTGGAGGCTGCTGCCTTTGGAGAACTGGACGACTGCCGTGGCGTATCAGAGAACTTGATTCTGGGACAAATGGCGCCCGCTGGCACTGGGGAGTTCGATGTTTATCTCGACCAGAATCTCCTGAACACGGTTGTTTCAAACAATGCCCGTTATGGCGTGATGGGTGCCATCAGCGCCAAGGACGCTATCATCTCCGATGGTGCTTCTACCCAGTACGACACTGGCTCGCCGATGCAAGAGAATGCGTACATCGGCAGCCCTGATCCAGACTCCAACTTCTCCCCCATTCGCCAAGCTGGAGCCGAGTCGCCTGGTGGATTTACAGAGTACCAGCCTGCTGGAGGATTTGGTGGTGGATTCAGCCCTGCAGCCACAAGTCCAATGCCCTATTCCCCCAGCAGTCCTTTCAGTGCCAACCCCACGTCCCCTGGTTACTCCCCTGGAACATCATACTCTCCCACGTCCCCTGGCATGAACATTAGCAGCCCTCAGTTCAACATCTCGTCTCCCAAATTCTCGCCTGCTAGCCCGGCATTTGCGTCCTCTCCGGGTTACTCTCTGACGTCTCCTGCCTTTGGACAAGCGTCGCCGTCCTCTCCGACGTACTCTCCAAACTCTCCAGGTCTCTCGCCAACTTCACCGACCTATAGCCCTTCGTCGCCGCACTTTAGCCCGACGTCCCCTACTTACAGTCCTAATAGTCCTGCTCTTGTCGCTGGGCGAAACCTCTCACCCACTTCGCCAACCTCCCCGAAGTACACCCCGACGTCTCCTGGATGGTCTCCTGGTAGTCCCCAGACTTACTCCCCCACATCTCCCAACTTTGACGGCTCGCCGAGCTCCCCTAAGTACAGCCCGACGTCGCCGACCTACAGTCCTGGGTAAGCTTTACCCCCTGGACTTACGCGAAATTTCTTTTGGCTAACTGTACCTTTAGATCCCCCAGCCAATGAGGTCAAAGTGTTCATGAAACGCTTCGATTCGTTAGGGCTTTCGCTGTATCATTGTACTATCACCTACGCATCGAACCCCCACTTTTTTTTTTCTTTTACAAAACTAAAAAAAAGAAGACATGTTGCATTTTATGTCGCGGAATCGGTTGGTTATTTCTTTCAGAATTTGGGCGTGTGTAGCCTCCCCGTTACACTTTCTTCCATACATGTATGTTTTCAACTGCTTTACCCTAGTTTGGGGCTTATAAGCTTTTATTCCGTCGCCGTGTCCGACCCAACTGCTGAAATTGCGTGCGCGGTTGTTGCTATTTTGCCACTTATCTTTTTCTTTTTTCTTTTTTTTTTCTCCCATTGTCTCCTTTTCACATTGAAATACCTAGCGTTTTTTTTTTTTTTTTTTAGAATTGATGAGCTCTGGGGAATAGGCTTCTAGAGCCGGACGAGAGAGAAGAATGAGCACGAGTTAGGAAAAGGGCCTTGTTGCCCTTTTGGGCTTGCATGATGGGAGTGTATTTAATGATGCGGTTGGTGCTACAGCTTCACAGCTTAGTCTCTGCGTTCTTCTGGTCTGTCGCAGTCGACCTATGTTTGGCTACCGTCAGCAATGGGACCGAGATGAGATGAGATGACGAAGCGCACCAGTTCTTTCCTGTACACAGCTTAGTACAAATGGGGTTACGGACAAAACTATGCAATACACTGTAAAAATAAAAAATAAAAAAAAGCAAAAACAGAATGAAAACCCAATGAGACCAATCCAATATCAATGTTGAAGTATGATATAGTTAGGTAGTAATGAGATTCGGGGAAATGAAGCTCCGCATGGACAGGTGGCCCGTTCCGCCTTGGGGAAAGCTCACCGCATTGGCTTCACCTCATCCTCCTTCATGACGGAAGGAACTTCAACCGTCCCCACATCCTCTTCTCCGCCACGGATGTTTGCCCTAGCATCGCGTCGCCATGTGCTTCTCACCGAAATATTATCCTACCAAGTTCTTTGAATCAATATGAAGGACCTGTGGCTCCGGCGCCTCTTCCCCCTGGCGCTCCGTGAGTAACCCCCCGTGTTGATCTGCTCTCCCCGGATTCCATGAAAGTTGACATCCTCCCGTTGTCCATATAGTGCTTCTGCAGGCGTTCCTGGTCCAATCCAAGGACGTGGAGGGCTCTACATCGATGGCCGTGGCCGCAGAATCACAACAACCTTTCGCTCAGTCTTATGAATCAACGAGCCACCGACCTCGAAACGGTAAGACACCGCCCCCAACGGACAGACGCGAGACCTCCTACTTATGTATACTGGTTCATCAATTTAGAACATGTCAATACGGCTCTCAACTTTCTCAATGACCCCAGCATCTCGCTGACCACCTCCGAAAGGCCATCGGGTCTTGTTGGATACGCCCTATATTACACCAAAGCCACCTTCCGAATACTTTTCATGAATGGGCCACTATCAGACAGCGGAAACAAACATAAAACACACCCTTTAGTCACAAAAGCTGTGAAAGAGCTTGAAACCGCCGTTCGTGATGACCATGACCCCGAAGCGATGTTCCTTCTCGCGGAGATGAACTTCCATGGCAACTTCACACATCCACGTGACTTTAAACAGGCGTTCCACTGGTATCAGAGCCTGGCTTCTTTAGATGGCAATAGCACATCACAATATATGCTTGGATTCATGTACGCCACGGGAATCGGAGGAGCGGTTAAGCGCGACCAGGCGAAGGCGATATTGTACCACACCTTTGCGGCCGAGGCGGGAAACACGAGATCGGAGATGACGCTTGCCTACTGGAATCATGTTGGAGTCGGGATGCCTCAGAACTGCGATGAGGCTACCTATTATTATAAAAAGGTCGCGGATAAAGCTATCGACTACTATCGGTCTGGACCCCCCGGTGGCCATAGCATGCCGCGTGAATCGTATCGCTGGGCGGATGAGGAGGGCGGCGTCTATGGCGAAGGAGCTAGTGTCTCGAGCTCGGGACCGAATGCGCCACGCGAGTCACCTTCGAGTGCCGATGCTAGCTTGGAGGATGTGCTGGAGTATCTGGATCTTATGTCTCGGAAGGGTGAACTCAAAGCTACGTTTAGCCTGGGGAAGATGCACTATGAAGGTGCTCGAGAGCTTCCTCGGAATTTTAGAAAGGCCATGCGATACTTCAAAATAATCGCAAACCGATATTGGAATAAGGACGGATCGGTGAACCCGAGTCATCCTTATGGGATTGAAAAACTGGCTGCGAAGGCCGCTGGCCATATTGGAATGATGTATCTGCGGGGGGAGGGAGTGGACCAGACGTTTTCGACTGCCGCTACCTGGTTCAAACGTGGGGTGGCTAACGGCGATGCGCTGTGCCAACATGAGCTGGGTCTCATGTATCTGCATGGGTATGGCTTAACGCAGGATGCTTTTCGGGCTGCGTCGTACTTCATATCCGCTGCCGATCAGGACCTACCTGCCTCAGAGACGCGGGTGGGTGCCTTATTTTTGGATCAGGGGGACGTTGCTACGGCCACGCGATATTTCGAGCTGGCTGCGCGCTGGGGATGGATGGAGGCCTTCTATTACCTTGCAGAACTTTCCAACAATGGAGTTGGTCGGCAGAGACATTGTGGAGTGGCAGTGTCGTACTACAAGATGGTTGCTGAGAGGGTAGAAGCGATCCACTCGTCCTTTCCAGAGGCTAATACTGCATATGAGCACGGTGAGAAGGAGCGAGCTCTTGTTGCATCAATGATGGCTGCAGAGCAGGGATACGAAACTGCTCAAGCTAATGTGGCATTCTTGCTGGACGAGCAACGTTCGTTAGTCTCTCTCAGCTCGATCGTTCCCGGACTCACGCAGACCCGGACGCCTTTGCTACGGAATGCAGCCTTAGCTTTGGTTTATTGGACCCGCTCTGCTAGACAAGCCAATATTGACTCGCTAATCAAGATGGGTGACTATTATCTGAGTGGAGCTGGCATTGCCGCTGATGCAGATAAGGCGTCCGCCTGTTACCATACCGCCGCGGAAGCCCACTTTAGCGCCCAGGCATACTGGAATCTTGGCTGGATGCATGAGAACGGCGTTTCTGTGCACCAGGACTTCCATATGGCCAAGCGATACTATGACCTCGCGTTGGAAACGAGCGTGGAATCTTATCTCCCAGTAAAACTGAGCTTGTTGAAGCTACGATTGCGCAGTTACTGGAACCGGATCACCAATGGAAGTATCAATCCCATTCGGGATGACGAAGGTAGGCCTCCAAATTTGGGTACCGGACATTTTCAAGGCCTATACTAATTGTTATGGATAGAGGTTAAACCCCGCAGGACATTCAAGGAGTGGATCGCCACGTTCCTCGAAAACGATGAAGAGGAGGAAGCCAACTACCGAGCACAGATGTACAAACGTGCGCAGGAAGAGGAAGACGACCTGCTCTCCTCTGGGTCAGAATCACGCCATGAGGATGGTTATTATGACGACCTGGACCTTGAGATCGATGAGAGCGTACTGGAGGGATTGATCATCGTGGCCTTGGCGGCTACCCTACTCATTCTGCTCTATGTGAGACAAAATCGTAATCCACCCCCGGTCATTAATAACAACGGCGGCAACCAACAAGGTGGTGATGCGGCGGCCGAAAATGACCGCGGGTTCTTCCCTCGTCCTGGTGAGCCGGAGTTTGCACAGTGGTTAGCAGGAGGCGTAGGGCATTGAGGCGAGACATATCCATTTTATTTTTATTTTTTGTCGCATTGTATATGATGTACTCTATGATGATACAATTTCCTATCCAAACCAAATAAAAGAGTGTGGATTCTTGCAATGTTTTCTTTTTTTCTTCTTGTTTTCGTGTAGGGAAAAAAGGACGTGTCTTATCTTATCGCAACTCTCCTTATCGATAAGCAATCGCCTGCTTGAAGCTCGTCGAACTTCTTCACCTTAACACGTGCAACATCGAGCGCTCAGACTATGTGACCGACTCCCTTACATAGGAAACCAGAAACACTGCGGGAGAATGGCTTCGATCAACCTCAATGGCAAGCGCCGTCGCGCCGAGCAAGCCGCATCTGCACTCTCCAAGCCGTTCAAATCCCCTCTTCGCCGGCCAGTGCAGCAGACATCAACTCCGCAGAACCCAACACCTGTGAAACTGCAGAGTTGCGAAACCTCCTCTGCCTGTCCGACTGGAATTTCACCAAGTACCCCTACTACAGTCACAGAGAAACAATCCACGACTAGACCGCTGGTCCCAACCTCACCCACCACACCTGTCCCAACCATCTCTCCCCAACAGACAAGCCTGCCCTCTCGTAAAAGGCAGGCTCCTTCCAACTATCTGCTCCCGGCGAAGAAACCATTTCTCTCTGACCCCGAGGTCCTATACCTTCAGAAACAACAACGTGTGCTACAATCCCGCCTTGCAACCCTTCGCTCGGAGCTCGACACAGCGCAGCAAGCCCTGCGACTTGAATCTTCGACGAAGGATATAGAACTCGAGAATCTAATTGGAAAGTGGAGAGTTATCGGTCAAAATGCGGCAGAGGAGGTCTTTACGGGTGCGCAGGACCGGGTGGCCCGTATGGGTGGGTTGAAAGCATGGAAAGAGCGTATGAAGAATGATACGGCCCAGTGGGAGCGGGAGGAGATGGAGGCGTGGTATGGGAATGAAGAAAAGGAGGCGTTTAGTGGGGCTGAGGGGGAGTTGGAGTCAAGAAGGGCCGAGATGATGGAGCAGTTGGATGTTGTTGCGATGAAGAAAAAGAAGAAGAGCGATGATAACGAATGCCAGGTGGTGGAGGAAAATGAGGAGGAGGAGGTGAGTACCTATCTAACACTCTCCTTCATCCTGATATTTCCCTGAATTCTTTTATCTTTGGTATGAGGACTGATTTCGATTCGTTCTAGGAGTTTACGATGGATGTGATGCTGAAGACGTTGAATATTGCGTTGAAGACTATCGGATATGATAAGGATGAGCAGAAGTGGGTGAAGGAGTGACAGTATCGATCTGTCTATGTTTGTTGTTTATTTATCTATTTATTTTTATCTATTACGATTCATGATAATGATGATGATAATGAGAATCCGGTTAATTGATTTTCGTATCTTCCCCGAAACTCCCCCAAAAAAAACCCACCTAATCTTAGGCTTCCCCGCCCCCAAGTGGATCTCCTTATCTTTTTTCCTCTCTTTCCTTCTCTCTCTCTCTCTCTCTCTCCTTCTCTCTCTCTCGCGTACTCACACTACCCACCACCACGCTCTCTTCGCCAAATGAAATGTCTCGACCTCCCCTTGGGATTGTCTTGCTCAACCCATGCCTCACAGTCCCAAACGTCCCAGACTGTTAGCTTGTGCTCGATGCTTCCGTCTAAAGCGACGTTGTGACCATGCAAAACCCAGTTGTGGGGAATGTCAACGCCGAGGCACCGAATGTCTCCCCGTGAAATCCAGCAAGGATGGCGAGGACATTACAGTCCCTCTGAAGTACTTGAAACATCTAGAGTCAAGGCTTGCCGACCTGGAAAACCGTCATGAAGTCCCCGGCTCACCGCGTCAAGTTCGCGACATCGGAGTCCAAACCGACTTGCCCAACAGTTCGCATGCCGAGGATGGGCCGATAGACAACCATCCCCTGGACCACACTCCGGGTGGGTGGCGCGGGATTCTCCAGCAAATGCTTTCCAACCCGAAATACCATCAACTAGACCAACCCCCAATGTATGCTCCAGCCCCAGGGCAAGATTTCATGCTTTTGTCCGACCCTAGGGCGCAGCCGCAAAATTTGGAGGGTCCCTTGATTTCCCGACTGGCATATGAGTTTTACCAAGTTGATATGAGCCCCGAGAGCTTCTCGCATAATTTATCCGGTTCCCCACAAACGATTTCCCCCGCCGGGTGGAGTTCGTTTTATTTCGAGGAAATTTACACCAAAATCTACTTCTCCATCACACACTGGGTATGGCCATTCGTGGATCGAGATGCTTGGAAATCCTGGCGTCATGACTGGTCTCTCAGCCCGGAAACAGATCAATGGAAGGGCTTCTTCGTTCAGATGGTATATGCGGTTGGGGCTCTGTCTTGTAATGCACTTCAGCCGAACCAGGGACATTCAACCCGTGCGGCAGAGCTTTACACGTCGGCCCTCGCTTGCTATCCGTTCGTGATGGGACATCCTTCCACAATTCTGCAAATCCAGGCATCCATCTTCATGATCCTCTACGCCCTCCAATGCCCTTCATCTGAAGAGATTGCCACGACGGTCTCTTCGATAGTACCGTTTTGCATTGCCTCTATAGCCGAGATCCAGAAACACGCGCTTTCCGATGTCCGTGAGAGTGACGACGCCGTGACAGGAACTGGCGAGATTCTTACAGAGTCCTTGTTCATCACCTGTTACATGCTGAACGAAATCACGGTATCTGGATGGGAAAGACCGGTTTCGGCAGCGTACCAGGCCATTGAAGACGATGTAAGGTGCTTTGTGTTCCATTAATAGCGTCCGGCTAACCAAAATATAGCTTAACATCCTCAGCAATGAGATGCCCGCTTCCTCGAGCACGAACAAAGCATTGAAGCATCTCTTTCGTCTACGAAAAATCCAGTGGAATATCCGGCAAAGCCTCGCCGAAGAACCACCACAACAAGAATCCAGCGATAAACTTTTTAGATCCGAACTAGCTGCCTGGCGACAGGAAATTCCACAGTACGGCATCGGAGGATCGCCGAGCACTTACTTGCACCCTTTGTGGATGGCAAATCTTTACGACTATAGCATTATTATTCTGAGTCAAGAGAAGCGACATCGGCTCAAGTATGACGATATCGAAGAAATTGTATCCGCTGGTATTGAAGTTTGCATAAATTTCAGGCGTCTCCAGGAAGAGGGGCAAGTGATGTGTTATACATGGTCTGCGGTGAGTTTGGTTCTGGGATTTAAAAAAAAACACCATGCTCAATGCAGTACTAACGCCGTACATTAGCTTGTGTTCCAGTTCCGGGCTGGAACGATGCTACTCTATATTCTATGGAACGCCTATGGGGAAGGCGGCTACATGGAACAGGCATCTGAAGCCCTTTGGAGTTGTACCAGCACCCTCTCCCACTTTGCAGACCGATGGCCAGATGCTGTCCCGTACTTTCGAGTCTTCGACTTTCTTTTGCAGCATGGGCCTTGGGTGGAAGATGGACATTCGTATGCATCGGGTGATGCGTGCACGATCGATGAATTAGGGGGCCATTTGGAGCAGCTGAAGAAGCAATACTTACACAAAGCCGTCTTGGAGACGATTGAGGATCTGGTGCATTCTCAGCCAGGCAAGAGCCTTGAAGATCTACTTGATCCATAGACTCTTCTTGCATTTTCATGTAATTTATACTACTGGGCAGTGCATATCAATCATATTAGTTAGGTGGATTTCACGCTATCTCTACTACTACTACAACAATAACAGCTTCCCTGCGGTAACCCCCGTAGTAGACTGAGCCACCAGGATGACGATGGTCTGGGTTAGGGCTGGGCTGCTCCATCGCGACCACGTGGTGTCACGGGGCGACTGAGGATAAGTTGTGTTCATCCGCCATGTCTCCCCGTCAACTTGGACGCTCACCGGCTCTCCGTTGACATAGCACGACACCTCCTTCAACCCTCCACTCCCCTTCGTATCCAGGAGCCCCTGAACGTCCAGGTTCACGGTGGACCCTGTAATGTTCTTCGACTGTTTCTGCACCTCAATCGAAGGCATCTCTGCTCGGCGATGGCCGAGACCCTCGGGTTGGCAAATGGCGTCGGAGTCGAGTTCAGGCGTCCGAGGTGGCAATTGGCGATAGTTCGTGGCCTTCTCAAACGCATAGCCATATCCCAGCAATTTGTCATCCTCGTACGCCTTCCCTGCAAAGGTCAAGTTTACCGGCATATTCGTATCCTCCATCAGACCCATGGGCACTGAAATGGTAGGGATGCCGAGATGCCGAATTTCCCGGTTTCCGTTGGAGTACTTGACCCCATTCTTCCATGCGTACAAAGACGCATCCAATTCCCTATCGGAATCTTCGCGTCCAATATCACCATTTGCTGGGAAAACGACAGCATCCAGCCCAAGTTTATCCATCCACTGTTCAAATGTTTCCTTTCTTGCGGCTTCTAATGCCTTCACTGCTTGCGCCAAGCCAGGGACTTTGAATATGGAGTCCGGCTTGGTCTTCGGGTATTCAACCATTTCGTGCCATTTCAATGCGTTCGCTGCATCGGGTGCACCTGTTAGCGAGCCAGGAGCCAGCGGGAAGATCATGTCGGGATCTACGCAGGAGAGAGATTCCAGGCCTTGTTGACCGTTGGCGATGAGGAAGTCGTCCCACGAATGAGCGACGAGTTGGCTTCTTTCCATCGAATGCCATCCTTCTGGGAGATCTTTGACATTTACAAGCTCACCCTTGTGGGCATTGGCTTCATATATAGAGACCACGGGGAAGTCGACCTCGACGACCGTGGCCCCGCAGGCTTCCAGCGCTGTCTTCGTTCTTTCCCACAGCTTGACAATCGATGGTCTCGTGCAGACTTTATCGGGGAGAGGGTTTGCCCCCCCAATGAACATCGTCGGAACTCCTAGCGTCTTGCCCTGGAGAGATGATCCGTTTTCTAACTCCTTGAATGATGATGGCCGGATAGTCTCGACTGAAGGCAGTGGGACGATCGTCTGCTCGTTCCAGAAATCGCCCGTGGGGATCTTATCAACGACAGCAAGAACGTCGAGAACACGGAACAAATCAGACATCGTGCGAGTGTGAGGCACTAGAACGTCGCAGGTCGGGTACAGCGGCCACACTCCTCGGAGGGGAAGCAAGCCCTTGGATGGTGTATACGCGATGACGGCATTATTGGAGGCCGGCGATCTGCCCGACGAGACTGTCTCGCTTCCCAAGCTGAAAGCACAGAAGTTGGCTGTGGTTGCTGTTGCCGAACCGTTTGAAGATCCCGATGCATACGCCGCTGTCAAGTACTCCGGGTTGTAAGGACTTTCGGCACGACCATACGAGCCTTTCTGCATTCCGCCGTACGCCATGGCGGGCATGTTGGTTCGTCCTAGAAGAATGGCTCCGGCTTCACGAAGGATCTGGACACATGCGGCATCTTCTGTGGCGACAAGGCTTTCGAATGCGGGAGATCCAGAGGCAACCGTCATCCCCTTTACCTTGATGCTGTCTTTGACAAGATACGGAATGCCTTCGAGCGGCCTTGCCAGCAGCCCGGCGGCGCGTCGTCCATCGGAGGCGGCTGCTTCTTCGAAGGCTGACGGGTTGATGATGGGGATGGCGCTCAGATTGGTGCCGGCCGCATCATATACACTGATTCGGCGGAGATATCGCGCTACCAACTCGGTGCTTGTAAGCAGACCTGTGTCTAGAGCGGTTTGGAGCTCTGAGATGCTCGCATCAATGAGGTTGAACCTCGTACTCTTGATCCTTGTCAGCACAAGAACAATTTACATTCGTTCTTCCCTTGACCAAATACTCACAGATCCCATCATAAATAGCTATTAGTGCGACCGGTTTTGAGTCGCTACAGGAAATGATCTCGAGGTGACATATAATAATTCTACAGGACTCGCGGGGGCCCACGACCATAAAGATAGTTATATAATTGCGGTGCTAACAGTTTTGTACGAAGGGCAAAAACGCTGAAAATGGTTATACTCGCGCCATGGCACCCTATTAATCTTTGTGGTGTTCGGCACGGTCCACAACTATTTGCTGGGTCGTTCCATGATGACCTCGTTGTGGAGTAAGCCCGAGCGGACCAAAGTCCGCTGAGGAGACGAGAAATCCCGGGCCAGGATCAGCCACCAGCCGGCCCCAAGGATTCAGCGGACATTAGTCCGTCAAGCTATGCATGCTTGGAAGATGTCAAACGCACGAGTCAAGCAAATTGATAAGGCGGGGGAGGGATGCGCCAAGAGATAACATGCCTCTGTCGGTTATCAGGTGAATGATAGCTGCAGAGCTTGGATGTTATCTCCGATTGCGAGCATGGGGCATATAAAACCAAATCGACGGAGCGAGAGAGGAGTCGCACCCACGATTTTTTTTACGTATTTTCACCCCCCTAGCTGAGTGGAGTGATTTTTCGACCCTATCCACCTGCGTCCCACCATGTCCAACATTAAGGAAGCCAAAGAGGACGTGGGGTTTGACCCCATTAAAAAGGAGGAAGTTGGGCCCGGGGAAATCACGGGCGAAATTCGAGACATTGGAGCTGACCTTTATGCTGAAGTTGGTCAATTGACACCTGAAGAATTGGAGCGTGAGGGCGCCGAAGTCCGAAAATTGCTAGACTGGCGGATCCTCCCTGTGGTGAGTACTGAGTGTCCGCTTTTTTTTATGGACACTTTATCCCCTCGAGACTAACCTGTGGGCCCGCCTTAGCTGTACCTGACTTATGTTATGCAATATCTTGGTGAGTGAAGCTTTTTCTGACTCTGGCGGTAGTTGTTCGCCATGGCCTTTATGGCGTTTTCTAACCATGATGTTCGCAAACAACAGACAAATTGTCACTCAACTATGCATCGGCCTATTCTCTCATCCCCGATCTGGGTCTCGAAGGCCAGCGGTATTCCTGGGTTGCTGCGGTCTTTAACTTCGGATATTTATTTTGGGCTGTGGTAAGGAATAATCGAGTAAAAATCAATGCGTCCGAATGCTAAGATCCTACGAACAGCCATCGAACCTCATGATCCAACGTCTACCGCTCGCCAAATACATGGGAGTGGTCATCATAATTTGGGCTGGGATAGTGCTGGCACATATCGGGGCCAAAAACTATGCGGGAATACTGGTCCTGCGATTCGTCTTGGGCATGGCTGAGGCATGCGTCAGTCCTTGCAGTAAGCGCACAGCACTTTTAACAACCCCCCATATTAAGCAAGTTCTAATTGGACAACAGTGATGAATTTTACCTCGATGTTCTACAAACGATCCGAACAACCTCTGCGCATGGCCTTCTGGCTCTCCGGTAACGGAATGGCAACCATGATTGGTGCGTTGCTGGGCTTTGGCCTCGGCCACTCCCACAACACAAGCCTCGCCAGCTGGAAGTTGATCTTCCTGACTATCGGTCTGATGAACCTGGTCACTGGCTGTCTTTTTCTCTGGCTTATGCCCGACTCGCCTGCGACCGCCAAGTTTCTCAACCACAGACAGCGCATCGTGGCCGTCCAGCGCGTTTCCGAGAACATGATCGGCGTCAAGACGAAGCAATTCAAGTTCCGTCAGGCGTTGGAAATATTTTCCGATCTCAAGGTTCTCTGTGTTTTGGGTATTGGGATTGGATGCGGTGTCGTCAACGGCGGCGTCTCCAACTTCGCGTCGTCCTTGATCAAGGGCTACGGGTTTAGCGGCATCTACGCCACCCTGCTTCAGCTGCCGACCGGCGCAATCGAAGCCGTGGTCGTTCCTATCTGCGGGCTGATCTCAACCTATGTCAAGGACTCCCGCTGTATTGTGTTGGCCGTGGTGTGTCTCATCCCATTTGCTGGGCTTCTTGGCATTCGATTTACCGATATCGAACACCGCTGGACACTCGTGGGCTGTACATGGCTGCAGTATATCATCGGCGCGCCGGTGATCATCTCTTGGAACCTCCTCTCCACCAACGTGGGTGGCCACACGAAAAGATCCTTCGCCAACGGCTTCTGGTTCACCCTCTACGCGGGCGGGAATGTCGCCGGCGCAAACATTTTCTTTGCGCATGAAGCGCCACGATACTACTCCGCTTTGGCGGGCTTGCTTGCCTGCTATGCGGGTATGATTGTTCTCGTTCTTGTTGCGTATGTCGCCATGAAATTCGATAATAATCGGAGGGAGAAGAATGTGCCGGACGGCTTGACGGATGAGCAACGTGCCGAGGCGGCGGTTCTCGATGGGTTTAAAGATATGACCGACAAAGAGTCGAAGAACTTCCGATATGCGCTTTAGACTGTACTATATGTGGTTTTATTATATTTTGAGGATGATTAATGATGAAGCTTCCACTTGCCGGATGAACTCTCTAGAACCGCCCGGCGGGACCTCGTCTGCGGGACCTCCACGGAGATGATGAGGAACCCTCATCTCTTTTTCCAATAACGACCACACTTGCTTACATGCCATAACCCCACAGCTTACTATTTCATGCGGGGCTAAATGCGGGCCACACGATGATAAGTAGAGGATGAGGGCTCTCCCACTGTCCCGCGACATCCGCCTAGCATGGACATTCATAAAAGCACATCGAACCAACACCATCTATCACAAACCAAGTAACATTCAAATCGAAAATACACTTTCCAAAATGCCATCCTGGACACACCTCGTGCGCTTCGTCGCTGTCGAAGACAACCACATCCATCTGGGTCAATTGGTTGATCCCAGTCGCGATGTTGGCAAGGACACGCTGAACGGCGTCAAGATCGCCGTCTATCTCATCGAGGGCTCGATCTTCGACGGCCGCGTCACCGAAACCACCCTGCACATCAAACAGGTACTCAACCCATCTGTCATGGTGCGAAGATAACGATGCTAATCGAACACCTCCCCCCGTCTAGCTCCTCTCCCCCGTCAGCGTCGAACAATGCAACTACATCCGTTGCCTGGGTCTGAACTACCTCGACCACGCGCAAGAAGCAAACCTCCCTCTTCCCCAAGTGCCTATCCTGTTCACCAAGCCACGGTCCGCCCTCGCGGATCCCTACCCCGCCACCATCAACATTCCCAAATGCGCCCAGGACAACACCAGCGACTACGAGTCCGAGCTCTGTGTCGTCATTGGCAAGACCGGTCGTGACATCCCCGAAGACAAGGCCCTAGAGTACGTGCTCGGATATACAGCCTCCAACGATGTGTCTGCTCGTTCGTTGCAGATGGCCACCGCCCAGTGGTCGTTCTCCAAGGGATTGGATGGTAGCTGTCCTATCGGTACGTAAACCCTCCTCCAAAGTCGCCACGTCCTGTCTTTTTTTTTTTTTTTTTTCCCCCAGTGAACTGGAAAAACTAACCATGGGGGTGAATATAGGTCCTGTCCTCGTTGCGCCATCTGTGATTCGTGACCCCCAGACTCTCCGTGTTCAGGGTCTTCATAACGGCACTGTTGTGCAGGATGGCCATACCAAGGATATGATCTTCTCGATTCAAAAGCAGATTTCGTACCTGTCGCAGGGCACTACGTTGGAGGCCGGGACGATATTTTTGACCGGAACGCCGGCTGGTATCGGATATTTCCGGAATCCCCGGGTTGTGTTAAAGGATGGGGACGAGTTCTCCGTGGAGATTGAGCAGATTGGTACTTTGGTTAATAAGGTGCGGTATGAGTAGAGGTTCTGCATGGGGGGGTTTGTTATGTATAGAATAGGATAGACATATATATGATTGAATTTTATACATTTTTCTTAACAAGATATCGGTTTATACAAAGTAAGCGACGTCTCAAAGGCGCTGGCAAGCAATTGTGGGTTCTCACAGGGAAGTAATTCAAAGATTTTAGTCACAGGGGGTATCTAACCTCTTATGTAAGTGTACGTGACTTTGGAAGAATGGGAAAAGAGGCCTGCAATGCGACGGTTTAAGAGTGCTTCATATTCTGTCCATATTATTCTGAGGTCGGCCCAATTGTTCAGCCATCCACGAGGAAAACAAGAGATGTCTTAGTTTTTTTGGCTATATGATAGTGTGATGGGTCTAGTAGCAACTAAACTGGGAGTTCCTGCTTATTTTTCTAGTCCAGCCTTTCTCCGCCTATGAGTATACTATAATAAACTGCCTATAGAAGAGCTATCGTTCAGATGGAGAGCACATATGACGGTGATTCCCAAACAGGAACTTCATGCGTAGGGGCATTACAAAATACGTACGCTATGTATATTTCAAACAGGCTTAAGGGCATAAGAGTGATGATGTACTAAACGGAGGCCTACAAAAGAAAAAGATTCCCTGGTCGACTATAGTGGAAACAAAGCTCAAGCAGCTAGCATACCACCATCCACGATCAAACTTGAGCCTGTAACAAAATCGCTTGCTCCACTAGCCAGAAATATAGCGGCTCCCCTTAAATCTTCAGGCGTTCCCCAGCGACCTTCAGGTGTCCCTCTTAGGATACAATCATTGTAGGCCGTATCATTCTGTAGCTGCTTCGTCAGAGGGGTACTAATGTATCTGCTTCGATTAGAAACTGCAACCGATGATCACAAAAAAAAAAAAAAAAAAAAAGAAAATACCGGAGACACTTGCCCTGGACAAATACAGTTTACTTGAATACCGTGAGGAGCAAACTCATTGCTAAATGCTTTAGTCATCTGGATTACTCCTCCTTTAGAACTTGCATAGGCAGAAACATTGTACATTCCGCGGAATGAGGTGACCGATCCGATGTTGATTATTTTTCCGGGGATTCTCAAATTAAGCAACCTTTTGCCAAACTCTTGGGCTACTATGTATGTAGCCTTGAGGTTGATAGACAGGATCTAACCTTATGTCAGCCTGGAATTCGACGGAAGTAATGAAACTCTCCTGTCCATACCAGATCCAGATCCTCCTCGGTCATCTCTGTTACTGGACGTCTTCGATTCACGCCGGCGCAATTGAGGAGAACAGATGGTTTGATACCTGCGTTCCAGATAGCTCGGAATGTAGCACGAATAGCAGAGGTATCTGCAAGGTCGCACTCAAATATCCAAAACTTCCGTCCGATTTGTGTCAAGAAATTTGAGAGAGATGCTGCATTTGGATCATTTGGCAGTTGGATTGAAACAATATCAGCCCCAGCCTCTCCAAAACATTTACACATCTCTAGGCCAATCCCGCCCGTAGCACCTGTGCAGATTACGGTTTTGTCTTGCAAAGAGAAAAGTTGGTTGATAGACAAATGTTTGGCCATTGTTGTAGTTTGAAATCGGATAATTGGTTTTCCCTGAGGGGGTTTCGACTGAGCAGAAGGAAGTCAGAAGAGACGGTATTTCTTTTTATGTGTTAAACACGCCAGTCGAGATCTTGGCTTCAAAGGTTCACCAGCCTTTGCTATACCCCGAAGTTCGGGATTCTAGAATTGCCCAAGGATATATCCGGTGGATATGCATGCTCCGAGGGATGTCCACCGGAGCGTATCCAGAAACCGTCACCTCCGAGGGTTGACAAGTAAACCCCCACAAAACGTGCCAACAACAGAGCATGATTATTTTCAAGATTAAATACGAACTTCCCAGGCACTTCAGTCTAACAAAGGTTTTACCAGAAACCAAGGTACCCGAAATTCATTGACAATGACAGACCCCACGCCTACACCAATTACCTCTCAGAGGCTTCAGGGCAAGATGGCTCTGGTTACAGGCGGTGCAATGGGATTCGGCAAAGCAATCGTCGCCAAGTTAATTGCCGAAGGTGCCCGAGTTCTAGTTCTGGATATTATAGAGCCGAGTCCAGACGATTCCCACGGTGACTTCTCGAAAAGCATAACATATTTTCGCGGGGATGTGACCTCTCCGGGCGATTGGCAAGAAGCTCTTGAACGGGTTTTGTCTGTCTACGGCCACTTGGATATTGTTGTCAACAATGCTGGTATATTACACAAGGCCCAACCGTCCATTGAGCTCAGTGACGAGGACTGGGAGCGAGTCTTCCGCGTGAACGTGAAGCAAATCTACCTCAGCACCAAGACGATCATTCCCTACTTTTTGAAAGAGAGGAGGCCCGGACATTTCATCAACACCTCCAGCATGAGTGGTGCTCGCCCTCGACCGAATCTAGTGTGGTATGGGGCAAGCAAAGGTGCAATTAATACCGTAAGCCTCACCTAGTATCCACGATAATGCTCTTGTCAAAGATAGAAAAAAAAGGCTAATATGATCCGACTAAAAGGCTACAAAGGGGCTTGCCATTGAATGGGCACCGCACAATATTCGCGTGAATGCTGTCTGCCCTTCTGTCGGGGATACAGCTATGATGCCACTTTTCCTGGGCCACGACTCGAGTGCTGAGGCACATGCGAAAATGCTAAGCAGCATACCATTAGGTCGTGTATGCCAACCCACCGACGTGGCCAACACGGTAGCATTTTTGGCAAGTGATGAGGCGACTTATCTTACTGGGGTATGCTTGGAAGTTGATGGAGGCCGTGGGATATAAGCCGCAACCATAACATGTCTATTTGACATTAGACACATCTTCTACAGCGACAGTTGGCTAAACTATAGTTTCTTAAGCAATTAAAAGGGTGAACTCTATTCCTCTCGATCAACCCTCCTCCTGTAAGTGGTCTCTATGGCTCTTGGCTTTGTTCGGTCTTCTTTTCAAGCTTGAGCCAGAATAATACAATCTTGGCATTATGTCAAAGCTTTCGACTGTAGGAATTCACATAAGCTAAGAGTCCTTTGTAGAGGCACTATTTGCTAATTGAGATACGCACGCTTTCCATTGCGCATTAGAACTTCTAACCACGAAGGACCCAACATGTAAATTGCTGTTGGGCAACGGTATCGGCAAGGGGAACTTATGCCTAAGAAGTACCTGTGGATATTGTTCAATGGCTTTTACGCATAAGACCGGTATCGCCCCCCCAAAATCACTATACAATTTTATATTCATAATGCTCATTTTAGATGGGGTTGGGTTAGACCCCAGTGGCTGGAGAGAGAAGGGAAAAAAGCTGAATTATTTATGGTGACAGGACAATGGAAGCATTGGTTATGGGGTATATGGCTTGATACTTCAAGAGACAGGCACTCAATGATAGACTGCCAAATTCGAGGTAAGGTTGAGAGGTGCGATAACGTAACGAATGGTTTGCATTCGCCCCAGACTCTTAATTCAACTGACCAAAAAGTACTACAACCTCCACCGGACTCGGACTGAGAGTGCTGTGTGGTTCAACTTCCACCGGACAAGGGCACTCAGCAAAAGAATAAGGGATCAGCCGATACAATTGGAGTGCTTTTCGGGGTGTAGCTTCTAGGTCATAAAGTATTTAAGTGGTTCTACCTAATATGCAAATCTATTGCTGTGCTAGTCCATTAGTCCATTACATTCAAATCCTCCCAAATATCTTTGATTTCTATCATACGCCGACCGTGGTGAGAATTCAGCATGGCATCTGCTCCTACCAACGACCGACCCAAGGCGGAGGCTGTTCCCTACCAGGGAGAGCCTCTGCCAAATGTTCCAGAAGACCTTGTTGTACCAGGTATTGTGAACCTGGAATTCGACGAAAAACTATGGGTTCCTCAAGCACCAGACGTCTGGTTCCGTCCCATCCTGTTCAATGTCACACAGGGCTACTTCGTCAACCTACTCCGTGTGCGTCGCTCGGGCATCTTGTCCCGCCACCGTCATTCCGGTCCTGTCCACGCTACTGTTCTACGAGGCAAATGGCACTATCTTGAGCACTCATGGTGGGCAACTGAGGGCAGCCATGCTTTCGAGCCTCCGGGCGACATTCACACGCTCGAGGTGCCAGATGGAGTCGAAGAAATGATTACCTTGTTTCACGTTACCGGAGCCTATATCTATGTCGATCCTATGGGAAATCCGTTAGGGGTGGAGGACGTGTTCTCGAAGTTGGCTAGCGCAAGGGCTCATTATGTGAAAGTTGGCCTGGGTGCAAATTATGTTGATCAGTTCATTCGCTGAGAACTCTGTGTATATATCCTGACTGCATGTTGACTAAGAAATTCGATACGCCCGATGTTGGTTGGAAATACTAAGTTTAGCTAAAGAAACGTGGAATGAATGACATTAGAAAAGTAACATTGGATATGCTTGCTTTTGCGTGTCATTAAAAGAGATCTGTCTGGTTCCATACCCAGCTCTGACCAATGAGCGAGTCTAGGGTATATAAATCCTGACAGGCAGGGTCGGCCACCGAAGCCGTCGGGCTCGTAGGCTGGAATGAATTGTTCGGCCTTATAAAGTCGGCTGCCAACGCCTGCTGTCTGGGAAGATCGAACTGCGAGCCAGTCGTATCCAGAACATGACTGCTTGCATGCGTCATTGAATCAGAGTTTTCCCACATTACTGTAGATAACTTCATTAGTAAAACTAGATCCATGCGCTTTAAGTGCGGAAATACAGCTGATCGAGAACATCTGACAAACTTAAGAAGGGTGATTGTAAGGGACAGGAGAAACAGACATTGTTGCACGGCCTCTAGTGCCTTGTCAATCTCGGGGTAACAGGGTAGAGTAGCAACATCCTGACCGACGTCGGGGTCGATCACAGAGCGTGCGCCAGAAGTAACCTGAGGGACACTCAGGGCCCCTAAGCTTCTTGACAAAAGCTGGGTGCTATCTTGATCTTGATTTCCGAAGGGTTGATCGAATGAGCCATTTGCGTGAGGATTGAGCTGGTTGGTGCTTTGGTGTGTCTCGCGATGACAATCATCTGTTCGAAATTGCATGCTGATTTTCGGACTTGGACTGTTCATGTGAAGAGGCGAGTCATTGAGTAAAGTCTGCATTTCACGTTTGAATATGAGCCGGAACAATCCTTCTAGGACTCTGACCGTCTGTAAAGAAACAACAGATGATGCCGCGAGTGTTTTTTGCAGAGATATGGAATTAGCAACACCTCTTTTAGCATCCAAAGATTGTTCCGAGCCCGGATCGGATAGAGCCACCATGCCCAAAGTCACTCCCGCGGTGAAATTTTGAATCGCGATATACGCCGCTGCATGGGTACTCTGGGCTGCAAGGAGAACCTTAGAATACCGGGGTAATATGCTACAGGTGCGCCGAGCACAGTGCTTGCACTGTTCGAAGCTGGTTGGGCGCGCATCGGAGTTGTGCCAGCTTGGAGAACGAAGTAGAGGGCGAGTGTATCGAACAAATGGACGATGCAGAACGATCTGGATATTGTCATATGCCAATTGGAGAACCAGTGCCTGCAGCTGAAACAGTTGACAGACCTCAGCCTCAGCGGTTGTCAAGTCTAATGTGTCCAGACCGACATGTCGCTCAATCCTTAACTCTACAGGCAGTTGATCGAACCATTCAACCAGTTTTGTGTTGATCTCTGTCGCCTGAGACATCACGGCCTCCCAATTTGAGGCGTTGAGATCATAGATATTGCCAATGATGGGCCCAGCAATTGAATAAAGTCTGAATTTGTGCCGTTGATAAGTGCCCAATGTGGACGCCACGTGGGAGTGCGCAGAATGGTCCGCGATAGAGCTCATCAATGGGTGTACTGTGAAGGTATCATCCATGTCCCGCGGCATGCTCACGGCACAATGTGCGTCGTTAATCAATGCTGGCCGGCCATAGGCAATTGATGCAAACCTTTTGAGATATTAGCCTGAATATAAATTCACCAGCTCATTATATCAGTACCTGTCGAGAACGTATAAGGCCCACCAAGTCCGCTTGCGAACTTCAAGGACAAGATCGGTTGCGGGTCCCCAAAGACTCTCCTTGTGAAGTCCCTGTGCCTGGGCGCTTCGTATTCCCGCGCCTAGTATGGGCATTGCCAAGTTCGGTTTACCGTTGTATAAATGGTACGTGCTGAGCAGAATGCACAATTGTACACATTCTACCCCCCCGGTGTCTAGCACATCAAAGAATTGTGACCGAATATGACTCAGCATATTCTCCTGCAAAGAGGAAACATCGTGTCTTGATATACCAACTTCAGAGATTTGCTTGTCAGAGGCATATCTGGCGCCCATCGCGAGGACTATCAAAATTAAAACAGCCGTGCCTCCCTGTCGAGGACTTACACATTGACCGTCAAGGATTTGTCTGTATTCGTGTTCGAATGATGGAGCGTGAAAGATCATCATAAACCATTGTACAGACTTCCAGTAAGACCGAAGCAGAACGTCACAGACCGTACGGGACGGAAGGACTAGGCCTGGGAAATGCAAAGCAAGGCTAGTATTTTCTTCTCGTCTCCTATTACCGGGAATCCGACTGCTTAGAAACGGCCCACCAGGAAGGGCAGAGGTATCACTGTGAGCAGTAGGCGATGGTTCTGATCCCTGATCGTGAATGTGAAACAGCTAAGTGTCCGAGTTAACATGTATCTTCGATAATGCCAGTCTATGCAATGGCAGGTGTGTACCTGATCCGTCAACTCTACTGCAGATGATTGAGCGTATCTATGCGGTTCAGGCAGTAATCTCGACCGCGCATCAGCGCCTCCATGGAAACTTGTGCTAGATCGGTCCACATTGATCGAGGTATCCGGACTGCGGGGGGCTGGAGTTGAAGCTCTTAGCAGAACAGGCTGCATGCGATGTGCATTTCTGCGCCGCTCATCTCCGGTATTGGAAGATCTTTTAGACTTGCTATAATTAAATCAGCCTTCCCTGCATTTGCTTTGGGCTGGAACAATCGGTGAGGAGAAACATACCGCAATGGTGTCGATGTGGTCTCACATGCAAAGCTAGACCTCACGCACAGAGAACACGGCTTTTCAAAATCACACTGAGACAGAACATATGAGCAGGCGATATTTCATTGGGAGCACTCATTAGGAGTATTGACCTTCAGCTTCTGCCTACGACAGCGATCGCAGGCATACCGACGGGTGCGTAATGGTTTGAACTGGGGGTATTTTGTACGAGAAATGTCTCCATCTGGCCTTTCTCGGGAAGGGACTCCAGCCTGCAAAGTAATAGGGTCCGGCATATTGGAATAATCAAATGAGCTCCTGCAAGGCAGAAAATCTGATCCGTGTATCCATCCAGATTATGGCCGTTATACCGGAGATTTAATGTTCCGGATTCAGCATCGCCACCGACAACCAATAACTTTGAAGTCACGTTTGGGGGTGATTAGGCCTAGACATTAAAGCGTACGCATGGAGTTTACGAATGCGAAACTCTGATTCATTTACCGGTATATTCGAGCGAATATGGCATACTGATTCTTGTTCGATAGATATATCACAACATGCGTTATGAAGATCACGTGCTTAGTGCTCCTGGAGCAAATATCACCCTTTCATAACTCTTGTCCGTTGCAACATCCATAAATCCAGACTCGACGCCTGCATACGTATATTCCCCAGTGTATGTTGGCAGATGAGCACCGATGTTCGGCGTAGACCGGTAAGTGAATTGATTGATAACCTTTGTTGCCTGGACAATTATGGTGTTCTGCCGGGAGCCGGTGGACTACTCGCAGTCCACCGGAACATGACTAACCTTAAGACCTTATCCCAGCCGAATGGAGCCCGGTGGGTCACTCGCAACCCACCGGAGTGAGAATCTATTATGATTAACCTCAGAATTCTTAGCCCCGCCGAATGCAGCCCGGTGGACCACCCGTTAAGGCCACTATTACATGAATACATGCCTGCTTACTATGTAGAATACGTGCTTTTACTAAATTGTGAATATCCCTCATCTTCTTTCTCCCCGTTGAATCTAGCCGCACTTGCCATGTTGATATTACAAGCAGGCATGGTACTGCGAATCACCTGGCATAGAAAAATGACAGTCTGTTGTGGAGACCACGTCACAAAGGTAAGGCACCGTACCTCACTGTAGGGATACACACCAAAGGTCAAGGTCATAAAATGAATGAATGAGGGTCTGGTATTCTAAACTAAACTATCTATATTACCTGGTTCCTTAAGTAATCTATCTCAAGCATTCCTGAGCGCGTAAATGTCAATAAACAACGTGGGCCCAGGGTAAATAAAGCCAACCAAGTAACCAAGCGTAATTATAGTCTATCCATTCTATACATGCACTGGATTTTTGACGGCGATGTCCCATTGACACAATAGCAGAGTCCGTCCATTTCTCTTCTTCGACACAGTGTATATTGAATTCTCCCCCTTCTTCTTGTTTCTTCATCAAGCCCACCCAAAAAAAAAATCATTCCTGTTCGATCTGCTCGACCTTCACCTTCAATTGCCCCGACTGTAATTCCTCATCCGGAGGAAGCCCGCTCAGGTTTTTAGCGATTTTCACCGTCTCAGGAATTGACACGTCTTGCTGGAACAGGTCCTCCAATTTCTCCAGGCTCTGGCCCATAGTTTCAGGATACAGAAAGTAAACCGATACAACATAGGTAAGTCCGATGATCGCATAGATGATATAATATTGATAACCAATGGTAGAAAGCGCAATGGGCGTAGCCATCTGTACGAGGAAGTTCCTGTGAGCACATTAGCGAGGAAGGTCCGTAGTGGTAGAAATAAGTGCGTACCATAACCAGTTATTCGCCGTCGAGATTGAAGTCATTACTGCACGCAGCCTGCTTGACGCAACCTCCGTACAGTAGAGGTAACTGGGACCTAGCAAACCAATCGGGAAAAAGAAGTTAAAGAGGAAAATGAAAAATGAGCTTGCAATTGCAGCTCCCCTGTTGTTGTTCGAGAAGCTGGATGTGATTGCCATGCAGGTCATGCACATCGTGATACCGACGCCACAAGTCAGGAAGAGGACTCGGCGCCCGAAGCGATCAATCGTGAACAGGGAGATGAAGGAGGCGAGGAACTTCCAGGTCATGGCGCAGGCGGCTAGGATACGAGTAACTGCATCGGAGAGTTTCAAGTTCTGCTGGAAGATGGTTGTAGAATAGGTGCTGATCACTTGAGCACCGGTCATTTGGACCCAAAACTGTAGGCCGATGCAGAGCATGCAGCGGTAAAAAAGCTTTCCGTCCTTCATAGTGAAGATATCCCTGAAGGAAGAGGCATTCGAGGCAGTGCTCTCGAAGGAGACTTCGATAGCGGTGATCTCACGAGCAATCTCCTCGGCGTCCCTGTTCACCCTCTTGATGCGAGCGAGCTCCGAAGTGGCTTTGTCGACCCTGCCCACCTTTACAAGCCAGCGAGGCGACTCAGGAAAGAAGAAGACAGAGAAACATAGAACGAAAGAAAAGGCTGCTGGAATGGCCAGCGGGACTCTCCATGAGACATCATGCTCCTGAATTCTCGAGAAGCCAAAGTTAACCCAATAGCACACAGCATAGCCACTTGTGATAAATATCCCGTCAATCACAACGTGTCTGCCGCGATTGATAGCCTGGGAAGACTCAGACTGCCAGACAGGGACCATTGCAGAGAATATGCCCACTCCCATGCCAGTTAGGATTCGGCCAATAAACAGCTGCAGCAGGCCAAATGACGTGCAGGAAAGTGCTTCTCCGATCAAGGTAAGGACAGCACCGACGCAGACTGTTTTCCGCCGCCCAAGCCAGTCGCCGATAAAAGAGCAAGATGAAGCACCAATAGCAGCGCCCAATGTAAAGGACGAGACATAGACCCCCTGGATGACGGACCGGTGAGACTCCAATGCGCCGCTGGCGTGCACAGTATCGAGTTCAGGGAACAACTTGGTGAAGGCTTTAAAGGAGACGAGAGCGCCAACGACGACTTGGTTGTAGCCGAATAGGAAGAAGGAAGGGAAAACCACAAATACCGTCTGCAAGAGATGCTGCCACTCGGCTGGATCCATTGCTACAAGTCTCTAGGTAGACGGAAGGCGTGGCAGTTTCGTTTCTCTGGAGTTGACATGGACAATGGGGTATGTTTTATAAGACGCATACACACACTTCCAAACAGATCTCCACTTGGGTATCACCCAGATGTGGAGGAATTCCGGGGTATGGGGCCCCAGCCTGAGCCTATCCTAGGCCCAATTACTCTGCATTCGCCCCAGACTCTTGATTTTACTGGTCGGAAGGTATCTGAAGTCAAGCCGAAGCCACTAAACCTCCACCGGACTCGGGCTGGGAGCGCTACGCGTTCTACTTCCACCGGACAAGGACACTCAACAAGAAAGTCCGGCTGTGTCGTGCCACACTGGATCAGCACCAGACAAACAGAGTGCTTTCGGAACGCAGTTTCCAAGTCATAAAGTAGATGGGTGGTTCTACTCTACATTCAGATCCGTGTCGTACGCATGAATGTCTGATCAGCGGTATTTAGGATCGTTGGTTAGAAGTTACAACTTTTGAGTCCAAAGAGCATAGAAGTTGTCTGCACTATATATAGTTATTGAATTATAAATATACAGTTTATTCGCAGAAAGATCGGGTGGAGTAGGAGATTATACATTAGTTAATAGAAGATAAATCCGAATATATTACTATAGTTAATACAGATTAATGCGAATGAAATTATAGTTAATAATTAGGTATAGTAGGAAAGAAGTTAAAATAAAATATTTATTATTTATGTCAACCTAAATCGGTATTTCTCATACACCAAAGGTAGTGGTCATAGATGAATGAATTGAGGGTCTGATCCTCTAAACTATCTGTAATATCTGGTTCCTTAAGTATTCCTGTTCTAACAATATCGAACACGTATCCATCAACAAAACTGTCTTACACTAATCTCCAGTGTTTTAGACAAACAAGGGATAATACATGTAAGGATGATAGCTGTATGATTATCGCAATTTCGTCCTGTGGTTATTTCGGTTGACACACCCCCTCAGCTATCAGCATTCTGACTCTGCAATGTTGAAATGTATCATCTCTCATCCCAACCATGTTGAATTTCATCTACTAGGCCTTCCTGCCTAGGATATCTCCTTTATTCTAAGTATCTTAACAAATTCCCGGTGCTTCTGCGCGGTTAAGAGCTTGGTCAAACCGTTAGCGGGTATTTTTGCAGTCTCCATCCATTGAACTGCTATCCGTCCGAGTTGGACTTCCTGTCGAAGCCAGTGTTGATGTATATCAACATGCTTTAGCTGTGTTGAAATATAGGGCTCATTATTCTTCAGCAATCGAATCGTCTGGTGATTATCGCATTGAATCGAGATCTGATGCTGTGGGTCGAATCTGATAGCATTAAAAAGTCGCTTCCACCAGAATATATTCTTAGCTGCTGCAGAGAGAGCTAAAAGTTCTGCTTCAGTGGTTGAGGTTGATATGGTCTTCTGCTTTGCTGCCTGCCAATCGACTGGTCCTCCATAGAGCATACAGATATGTCCCTGGGAGCTTTTCCGGTCTTTATTATCTCTATAGGCTGCATCGCTCGCCATAAGAAAGATCTCATTTCTTGCTGCTGCTTTATTGCTATACTTAATCGCAAGCTTCCTGGTTCCATAGAGATACTGAATCAGGTGGTTTGCTGCCGCGAAGTGCTGTGGGCCTGGATTCACATTAAACTCTGCGAGCTGTGAAGCCATTTTCGCAATATCCGGCCGCACGATCACTGCAGGATAGATCAATGATTCTACCTTCTGTAAATAGTGATGTATCTGGCTGCTCGTGGCGGTTCCATCATGTCTCTGAAGCTTGATTCCTGTCTGGCTAGGCGCTCGAGGTGGCCTATCTGTCGTTAAATAATATTTCTCGGCAATTCGGTTGATATAGGCTTCATGGGATAGCCAGAGCTTCCGACTAGCTCTATCCCGACTGATCTGAATGCCTAAGAACATCTCCGTCTGGTCAATCTGTCTGAGCTTATAGCGATTCTTCAGACCTTGACTAATTCGCTGAGCTTCTTGCTCATTCTCCTTGTGGTACAGGATCAGGATATCATCCACAAAGAACATCACTATCACCCCCTCACCAGTAAATAGATATATGTCTTCATTGACTGGTGATAGCCCTAGTGATTGTAGGGTGCCTGAGAAGTCTTTTTGCTACAGGCGAGGTGCTCTTCGTAATCCATATAACGCCTTGTCTAACAATAGAACAAGTCCTGGCTTGCCAAATCCTTCGGGGTAGTCTATATAGACTAGCTCGTCCAGTGTGCTGTTCACGAATGCATTCAATGCATCATACTGCTTGATCTCCAGGTCAAATGCTGCTGCTATAGCCATTAATGTTCTGAAAGTCCTGGCTGCTAGGGTTGCTGCTGCTTTATCTTCTCGAGTCATGATTTGAAGATCTCCTCGTACGCAGAGGCGTGCTTTACACTTATTCAAAGTGTTGTCTGGGTTGAATTTATATGAAAATACCTATAAGACTGGTAACACCTGCGTTGGTGTCTCTGGATAGGGCACTTCTCGGAATGTTCTATGATTCTGCAGTTTATCGATCTCCAAGCGTGCTGCTGATATGAACTGTTCATGGAGTGGGTGTTTTAGGATATCCTTCCAAGTTTTCGGAGGTGGTGGTAGCTCGCTAGCTCTTCCACCTATTTGTATAGACTGCTTCATATTATATATCTCACTGGCGAATGCATGATATATATTTCTAGGATCTTGCTGTTCTTGTCGGGTTCGTCTGTCTTTAATGATGACACTCGTATCGTCAACATCTTGTCGTCTGTGTTGTCTAACTGGTGGTGTCTGCTGCTCTAATTCGATATTCTGAGCGAATTCCATAAGCTGATTCTCTGGGTTCCATGTTGCTTGCTGAGATTCTTCCTGCGGGAACTCTCTTGGTATCTGTATATCCTGCATTCTAGGCTCCGGTGTTGTTTCAGGAGTTAAAAGCTTATTTGTTATATAGTTTAGAGCCTTTCCTCTATCCTCTTGAATCTGCGCTTCTTGCTGAGTTTCATCGTCTGACTCAATATCGATCACTTGCGGTTCAATCGGCTGATAGATTGCTTCATCAATTGGCTCATTAAGTTCTACCAGACCTGGCGGTATCTGGCTCACTAGAATGTCCTCCTGAAGTGGTCTCTGCGGATCATAGACTTCTGACTCATTAAATGTGATATCTTGCTGTATAGTAACTTTGAAATCCTGTCGTACTGCTTGTGGATTCCAGATTCTCTATAGATTTGATGCTTCAAAACCGACTAGATAGCCAATCTATGCTCGTGGTGCTATCTTATCCTTATTAGCAATACCGTGACGCAGGATATAGGCTTTACATCCAAATATGCGAAGATTCGAGATATCAGGCTTCTGTCTATGTAATCGCTTATATGGAGATATCCACTGTTTCGTTCTTTGGTCTCTGGCGGGTGTTTGATTTAGCATATAGACCGCAGTCTGCATAGCTTCTGGCCATAGTTCTCGTGGAATCCTTCTATGAATGATCAAACTTCTGGCTTTAGTAATAATCACCCCTCCAGCGCGCTCGATTCTATTATTCTGGTCATGTGTTCGAGCCGCTGAGTGCTTGATTTGAATCCTTAGTCTTCTGGCTAATTCCTGATAGCGATTCCCAAGCGTTGGATCCTGGTCTGAGAATAGGCGTTTAACCTTGTATCCAAAATGCTTCTTCACCCAATCGATATAGTGCTGGATGTGGTCAACTAGGGCATTCTTATGCGGTGATGTACATAGAGTATGCCAACTAGTTGCTGAATCAATGAAATGGGTAGCCCAAACA
>VCAU01000011.1:418785-509366 GCA_015844325.1 Aspergillus nanangensis | reverse complement strand
ACACACACACACACACACACACACACATTTATCATTCTGATTTATTATTGGTGGCGTAAAGACACACGATCTGGAGACATTTCTTATAATAACAGAAAATGATTACGACACATCGGGTGAACACGGTCAGGGATTGAACACCATACTACCAATCAAACCGATCATGGAGTCCATAGGGCGACGAGCATCAGGAGGATCGTCACCTGCACGTCCCTCGAGTCTTGGCAGATGGTACGCAGCTCTCCTGCTCTTTTCGTTGTTCGGCAGGATCTTATGGTTGGCTGATTTGACTACCTAAGGTACCCAAGGTACCCTACATCGGGAAGGGGTTGATATTGGAGACGCTCAGAACATGGATAATACGGAGGTCCTTTCAGTGCGACCGTCTACGCTTTGGGCACTGTGCTTCCAATGAAGTATTATTTATAGTCTGGATGAATGATATCGTCGATACAAGCCAAGGTCATTATTTCAATTCATCATGCATAAGTAACCAACCCAATTGTCTCCTGCGCCATGCGACCTCACCAACGCCTACAGAAACCCTGTATCATGGTCTGTCTTATGATGTTGTGCATTCCCAGGGACGAAGCAAAGAAAAGATGCGTTGGGCCGAGTAGATGATAAAAGGCCTAAAACCGAGCAGGTCGTGTCGCGGAGGAGCTAATGCAGCGACATCGCCAGCTGCTGGATATCATAATAAAAAGAGTATAAACGAAAATGGAGAGAGAAAAAAAAAAAAAAAAAAAACCATATCGCATGAGCCAGAGAGACCCTCAGGGCCTCTCAATAAATAGCCACCTGTCAAACAACAAATATCCAACCCATCTCTATCCGGATGGTCTGATGATGAAAACCAAAAGAAAATGGAAAGAAAAGGAAATTAAAGACTCGCATCTGATCAATGGTGATAGAATAGATAGCATCAACTCGAACCCATCATGCCTGGCAGTGGATAAAAAACACCAGACTTTGGGGCCCATTTCATAAGGCATGTACAAACAAAAGATGGATATATGCAGGATTCCACAAAAAAAAAACTCCATAATCATGCATCAAAAACATCATCACATGTCAAAATTGTCATCAACGTTGAAGATCCCATGTTCACCAGCTCCTTCGTGAGTCTTTTGGACACCAGTCATCCGGTGATGGTCCACAGAGTTGCCGGGTCGGTGAGAGCGCTGGATTGTCTCCGTATCCTCATCCATGCGATCTCCGGGATCTTGCTTGATGTGATGGTCGATAGAGCTCTCGTTCACAAACGTGAAGCCCTTAAAGTTAGCTTGCATGCCGGGGGAGAGTGGTGTCGACGCAGCCATAAAGCCATTGGCCAATGCAGCAGCACGGTCGTTCAGGGAATTATTCAGAGCATTGGTGAACTCCGGGTCAAAATTGGAGGTGTCGGTGTCCGACTTGAGTTTCGGCTTAAACGGGGGGATGACCTCCTTGCGACCCAGTGCCTGCCAATCGATATCATGGAAGAACGGGTGAGCCATAAGCTCTTTGGCATCGCCATTGGCTCCAAGCCGGTGGCGTGGGTTACGGTTCAGGAGACCCTTCACGAAGTTCCTGCCTTCGGTGCTCAGAGCATCTCGGGGGAAGCGGACTTTGCCGAATGCGATATTCTTGTACATCTGTTGGGTGTCCTCGGCATAGAAGGGGCTCCAACCACAGCACATCTCGAAGACAAGAACACCAAGGGACCAAAAGTCGACCATCTTAGTATACCCTTGCTCATCAAGCAGGACCTCAGGCGCAAGATACTCAGTCGTGCCACAGAACGTATTAGTAGTATCATTCTGTGTCAGATTTGCTTTCGAAAGACCAAAATCACACAGCGCAATGTGACCATTGGCATCGAGTAAAATGTTCTCCGGCTTGAGGTCTCGGTAAACAATATCGTGATCGTGAAGATGTTGAAGGGCCAGGATCAATTCGGCAATGTAGAACTTGGCCCGGGCTTCCTGGAAACGGCCCTCCCTTTGTAGATGCCAGAACAGTTCTCCGCCAGACATGTAGTCCGTGACGAGATAAAGATCGGTCGGTGTTTGGAAAGAGAACTTGAGACCGACGATGAATGGCGATGCAGCCATAGCAGTCCGCACCAAGATATTACGTTCTCCCAAAGTATGCGCCACCTCCTTCTTCTGAATAATGACTTTCTTTGAAAGTACTTTCATGGCATAAATGCGCTGGGTGTCCTTCTTCTTGACCTGGTACACCTGGCCGAAGGTTCCCTTGCCAATAAGCTTCAGGACCTGGAAGTCATTCGGTCCCACCTGTTTCTTCTCCGTCTCCTCAAAACGGATCTCCAAGTGAATTTTTCCCGACACCTGAGAATCACCGGCACCTCGGGTGGACAATGGGTACCATCCTTCTAATCGGCCGTTCTCTGTCAGGTTAACGCATATGCGTACATGGCCGAGAAACGCTTCTTGGTCATTGCGATCGTACACCGAGACATCAACTTCGGATTGATCACCAAATACATCACTAAAAAGGGGGAGCAAAATAGTCAGTATATACCAGATACGAAGAACCCTCAAGGAGTGAGTAATAGGTAGCGAAGAGGCATAAAAACACATACAATGTGGCCTCGTGATTCCAGTGGGGGTCAGCCACGGGAGCTCGAGATCGGGGATCCTGGTTTTCTAGAGCACTGTTGTTGCTGCTCTGTCGGCTCTTCATCGGGATCGCCATCGGGCGACCATTCTCTCGGTCGGACCGTTCTTGCTCCTGCTTCTGACGTTCCAAGGATTCCTCTTCTTCATCCTTAGCGCTCTTCGAGATGCATTCGTTCCATTCAAAGACGCAGACGACGTATGGGTCAAAACCCGGTCGGAGACCCCGACCCTCGGTGATCTTAACGAAGAGCTTGCCCTTCTGCAGGGCGACAGGCGGGCCGGTGGGCGAGGGGCTCTCGGGCTGAGGGGGGAACGCCTCCTCGAGCTTTTCCACAATCTCGTCGGTGGACTTAGACATGTTGTCCGATTCAGAGTGTCTTTGCTCGGGTGATCGGGGTGCAGATGTCGGTGGTTTTCTATCGGGGTGCGAGCCGTCGTCGTTGGACAGGGCTCGTGGAGTAAGTGGTGGAGTATTCTTTAGATGCGCAGGGTCGGAGACATTCCCAGTTAGCTTCACCAGATTCTCAGAAGACATTGGAACATGTGGCTTCTCGTGCTCTAACAGGGGAACATCCGACAGTGACAAGGTGAGAGAGGGGTGGGAGAAATGAGAGGCAAGGACGGAGTCGTCAGAGACACTGGAGACAGGGAGGGAGGTGTGACGGCGCGCTGGAAGATCAGGAGAAGGAGAATTTTTGGACACAGAGAGATAATTCTTCAGTGTAGTGAAGATAGAGCCCACGCCCTTGTCAGGAGCAGAGGAACCCAGTTCGACATCGTCCGGCTCTTTCTGTAGAAGGCAACACGCGGAACAGTAAGGGGGAGTAGGTAGGTTCGTAGGGGGTAAGGCGTCTGGGGGGATTCCATGTGCATCAAGCTTTTTGTCTCGCGGAGCGGAGGAAGATCTGAACTCCGACGCCTCATCACGCTCCATCATGACAAAAGACCCCGACGCTGAGGAATTGTGACCAGAGCTTCGAGCCTCCCGTATCCCTTGAGGGAGAACGCGTGGCTGTACATGATGCGTGGAAAACGGAGTCTTTGAAGGGGAAAACAGGGTATCCGAGAGACTGCGTTGATAGCCAGAGGAAGCACCAACCTGAAGAAAGTTATGCATTATGGAGGGGAGACGTTTGTCCGATGGGTCGGGTTGCGGGGTTGCAATTCCTGATGGACTGGGACTAGTCGAGCCAATTTGATCTTGGATGTCGTCGTCGTGCAAACCATTGCTGAAGTACCAGTTAGCTCTGGTTAGGAAGAGCAATGCGATATAATAACGAAAAGACAGTGACATGAAGGTGCGTGGCAAGCGTCAATGGGACAATATGCACGAAAAAAGGTGGCAAGAAAGAGAGCCACATTTGGAGGTGGGGGGCAATTCCATGGCGAATCTGCAAGTATGTCGTGTTTTTTTTAGAGAGCAGGTACTGATAAGGCTGACATGCTTGCGATGGTCTTGCCCAATGGGACATGACTCATGAATGCTGGGTACATGTCCAGTCGCTGCAATGGTTGTATAACCCCCGATGGTGTTGACGTCCGTTCTTTCCTTTGGATCATTTCTGATCAAGCCTCTTGCTCGTGCTTGTGAAATTCACCATTGCTGACACACATCTTGGTTTGTTGACAATTTGGAGAAAGGATTTGGGGTTCATTATGCTGAAGAGGGCGAAGACGGAAGGATAAAAAAAAAATTGAAGAAAATTTTTTTTTTCAACTCACCTGCGACGAATTGGCCGTTTCAATAAGTCTGCATCACCATGCAACCCGGTTCCATTTTGAGCAGCAGCCATGATTATATTTCCATTCGGCTCCAAGACCCTCCACGAGACGAACGGAAAGAATTGAAAGCGGCGAATGAGTCGAGGGGCGATAACTAGTGTATGTAACAAGAGAAATAATTCCCGAGGACTCAATCGATTGGTATAGATAGACTTGAGGGAGGGGAAGGTTGTCGCCCTCAGCGTACGACAGTTGCGGGGGGGAGTAGTAGTAGGTTAAGAGAGAAAAAGTCTTTTTTTTCCCTCTCTGGATGTCGGTGGATGACGAGCTAAGGAAGTTTGCGGGAGTTTGGATCCGATCGGGTTCGGATCGCTTGCACGAGGAAAAGGCAAAAAGAGGAGGGGTCGAAGGCGGGATGAGGGGGAGCGGGACTGCCGTGGGTTAACGTCTAATAACAGAAGAAGAATAATAGAGGAAAAATCGAATAAAATTCAAATTTAGGAAGCAGAACAAACACAGGGTGGAAAAAAATTGGTGGTTCAAGGAAGAAAACGGAAAAGTATGGGTAAGTTTGTTCGTTTATAATAATGGATGACAAGAATAATAGGTAATATTACGCAGGCGAAACTCATCTGGTGACTAACAAGGCACACCAACCATGGGGGATATCACAATAATGAAGAAGGAAGAAATAACTCACCCTGGTCTTTCCAGTTGAATAATGATGAAGAAGGTAATAAAGAAGAGTGATGATACCCAAGAGAGCCTCAATAACCCCAAGAACAGGTCGGTAGTTGGGAAAGAGGCAATAAGAATGATATCAAACAATTACCTAACCTAGGCACCCTGGCAGGTAAGAAAGAGTAATACCTGAACAGCCACCCCCAAAGTGATGGTGGGTGGACGTGAGAGGGAAACGGTCGGCCTGACTGGGTTTAGTCGCCAACTGGCCGGGCGGCAGTCGACAATGTTAAATCTGACAAGAGGGTCAGACGGTGGAGGGTTCGATCGTAATCAAATAATAGTAATAATAATAATAATAATAATAATAATCATCAGCAATAGCAGCCTCTGTTTCAAAACAATGAAGCTCAGGAAGGCGGATTTTTCATTGGTTTGTTTTGGGCGCTCTTTATCTTTCTTTTTATTTCCCTTTCTGTTCCTTTTAAGAAAACATGTTCGATTGAGGTAGTGGTGGTGGCGTTATGGATCCAAAAAGGCTGAGGCCAAAAAAAGACATACACAAGCTGCCGCTGATGCCGCTGAATGGAAAGAGGGCTGGCTGCAGGGCCACCAACTCGAATCAATAGGAAGAAGACAAATAGGTCCGCTCGGCGGGTGAGGGGCTGGAAGAGGAGTAAGCTGATAGTCGCTGGTCTTTGGAGTTGCTGCTCTGTAATATAGTTGTCGAGTGGTACTGGAAAATCAGGTAATAATTTTATCTTCAAAGTTTTTTTATTTATGCTGGAGAGAGGATCTCTCCAATTCGAGTAAATCGGGAGAGCGGTTCGCCTTCTTCTGCCTTTTGCTTTTTTTTTTTTTCCCCTCCCCTTGAATAATTTTGGTTCCAAATCGATTTGACTTTGTTCTTTTCCTTCTTCTTTTCCTTCTCTCAAAATATGGAATCTTCAGACCCGAGGTTGACGCTCGTTGGTACCTTGGAAAAGCGTCGGGGAAATTAGGTAGATAGGGTATAAGAGTGGCAGTGGCGGTACATTGACTGGTTCCTAGGGGGAGGCGCGAGGGGAAAGAATGGGGAACGCGCCCCAATGAGAAAAATTACATTAAATAAAAAGGAAAAATTAAAAAAAAAAAAAAGCCTCAGACCTGGTGGGGTTGGCGGTTGAATGGGCAAATGATAGAGGAAGTTATGGAACCACCCAGTGTGTGAAGTCAAGTCGGAACCACATTTCGCAAGATAGGAGACGACAACGATAGGAGGAGGAAGAGGAGGAGGGAAGATTTATTAGATTTTTTATTCTGGAAAGAGAGTCGAGTGTGAATACTAGTCATGATAAAGAGAATCATGATAATATATCTTGCTTTATTCGGAGAAATGTATTAGTTATAATAATTCATATCGAACTCTATTTATCTCATAGAGAATAGATATCATCACAACATCACAATCACAATTAATAGCAGATGATCTACAAAAGCATCGCATGTGCCTCTTAGATGAATGGATTGTGATCTGGTTTGGTTGGTGAAACCGGGAAATGGCGAAAGTGTCGGAAGAGGTCTGTCTGCAGGACACCCTAATTAGGCAGTGAATTCACTTTATTTTTATTTTAGTTTCTACTCCTCTTTCTCTCTTTTTTAAAAATAAAATAAAATAAATCGCTGAATAAAAAAAAAAAAGGTAAAACTGGATCTGGCTATGACGATTATAATTATTGTTATAATCATTATTGTTACGACTAGATACCTACCTTAGGTAGGTAAGGTAGTTTACCTGGCAGCCAGTTACCTAAGGGATAAACTCCTCGACTATCCAACGACGTCATAATCAGCAGGAAGAAGAACCTCTGTTCCCACTTTTATCTGCATTCCCATTTCTTTCTCCTCACGCTATCCATCCATCGGCCTGCATGACTCCGGAGCTCATTCTTCCTACTGGAATAATCTGTCGGTCTGGAAGCCAAAAAAAAAAGGTGGGGTACATTAGGAGTTAGGCGCCTTAGTACTTTCATCGTCTCATACCGCAACCATCACGATGATTAATATAGATGGTTGGAATATTCATATTGTCTCCAATCATGATTCAACGATACCTTTCTCCAACCTAGTAGTAGTGGTGGAGATCATCGAATTAATAGGGGTTACAATCAAACGGCCAACTACCAGGTACCTGACCACTGAGTACCTTGTATCGGGGGTTTAATTAATCTGTAACTGATCCTGTTCATGAACTTGCTTTTATTATTCCTACCATTCATTTGGAACGGTGAACAACACAAAACAATGATCGCCAATGATATTGAATAAAATGCCTAACCTAGCCATGTACAGCCCCCGTCAGCATGGTAGTGGCTGGACATGCCATGGGGCTGATGCGCCTCTTTCGCACCATAATATTTCTGGGTGTCTCGGGGAGGACAAGAAACATAATCCTTATTCAGCCATCGACTCCTCGAGGCCCCTTATTATTATGTCAGTGGTAGCAGACTAGAATTCCAGTGCGATCTAGGTACCGAGCAGGAACCATACGACAGCCAATAGGGCGCCTAGGCGGAGATACACACGGAGTAGCCGGAACCATGATCTCCTTGCGTCTGCACATCACAGGTTCTCAGCAGCTGCTCAGAACCTCCCGACCTGAAAACCCAAGAGGTGACCGGGGCGTGTGGCACCAGGACTGTGCAGCTGCCAGCCTCAGCTCGGGTGTTCTGAAATATGGATGTGGCCGTCTCAACTTCCTCCTAAGGACTGATTTGACGGCGAGATCATCCGGCCTCCATAACTCAGCCAAGGACCATGCAGCTCAGCACCCGCTTAAACAAAGGACAGGCGTTAGGTATTCAGAGCAAGTAATGAATGACAAGAGTAAATGGGGGGCCAAAAGGCATGGGAAGGCATTCCAACGCGTATACCTGGTCTTAAAAAAAGAAAAAAAGAGATACCTTGCCTATTCTCCTTCAAACCCCGGCCCCAATAAGAGTCATCTACCAGTCCCTTGGAAGGGAAAAGATCTCCTAGAAACATTCCTGCGACCGAGAGCCATGAAGGCTTCTCTACCGTCACCGGAAAGACCCATCAATCATATTTCGAGCGCTCCGACAAACAAGCGAGGATCGTGCATCTTAAGGAACTGGTAACACGGTCAGTCGGCAGGTCACCTGCAAGCTGTAGCGTATTTCGGTAGGCGATCGGCGATATGCAGCCAGGTTTTGTCATCACCCACCAGAGCTCCGGAGATAGTGAGCATTCCAGGGGTTGAGTTTCAAGTTGCAATTGATCCGATGTCTGTTTTTTTTTCGATACTGGATATATCCAGCTGGAGCTGACGAGGTTGTCGAGATGCCATTGGAGGTGTGCCAAGGACAAAGCGGAGCATCTCCCTAATCAGGCACCTCGCTAGGACTATCCTGCTTGGTAGTTTATGCGAGTTGAAAAGGAGGGGGAGAATTTCCAGATTCTCACCATCCTTCACATGTGAATCTAGGATTCTAGAAGCTTCAATACGTCACTGTTCCTATATCTGTGTGTGGGAGTCCACATTTATGCTCTACCTTGGTTGCTGGAGGCCGAGAACGGACCTTGGAATGTTCTTCATCTAAAACCGATGTTTCTACAAGATCTGAACACCTGTATCCAATGATCGGCTGGCGCGGAATTGCTTATTATGACTCGAACTAGCGAGGCCCCCAGATTGACGCAGAGGAGTTTAGGGCTCGTTGAGATTGCATTCTTGCGATTAGGCATTATTGGCAGCGTTGATACCTTCTTCGAATGCCAAAGCGCGGTGACATCATCGGACAGCTCTGGGTTGGTGGGTCGCCCAATGGCTGACAGGCTAGGGCTAAGGGCAGTTTGCGACCGGAGACCACCGGGGCGATGGCACGTGGCTGGGATGCCAAGTTAGACACCTGAAATGATAGTAGTGCCCAAGGCATTCAACATCTATATCACGTGATGGGGTTGGTAGGCGCACCGGAGAAAGTGAATTTCCGTGCAGCTTTGGCGCGATGTAGCGGAACGAAAGGCACCAAGGGCCATCTACCAGCACACTTGTACCTGCCTTTGTTTGGCTTTATCTCCCAACTCCCCCAGGCTTTTGTTGTCGCTACTATGGCACGGAAGCTTAGAGCGGCTGCTCAGGCAGCTGCCCAGTCATTGAGTATATTTTCTCCCTCCTCCCCCCTTCTCTTCATTGCCATGCTGCCCCTACCCCCCAAACCAACAGACATGGGCGCGTTTACTGACAACCATTTCATAGGAGATGCGCCCCCTCCGCTTCCCGACGCATCAGATGAGGAGATGGTAGAGGCCCCCCCGTCGCGCGACTCCTCGGCTGCCGTAGAAGAACCTGAAGACGCGTCGGAGAAAGATCCCGATGTTGAGCCGCCATCCGAACCAACCCAGGAAGAAGAGCCTGCCATTGCAACGACACCTGCGGCCGAATCCAACCCTCCGTCGCGAGGAGATACACCATCCCACGCCGGGAGCCGGATGTCAGCGATTCCACGAAAACGCCGCATCGGCCGGCCTCCGAAGAACCGTCCACCAGACTGGGATGCGCCCGACGATGGGACGCCACACACTCCAATCCATGTGAGCACACCGGTGAAGAGACGTCGTGGACGACCAGCCGCTAGTGGGGGACGATGGGCTAGGAATCGTGGTCCGTCGCATGTCACGCAGGTGCCGATTGACAAGGAAGGAAATATGATGGATGTCATTGACGATGAAGTGGCCGTGCCGGGTGACCCGGAGGGCGATACCAAAGTCGACAAATCTGGTCATTTACAGGGTGATAGAGAGTACCGAGTGCGCACGTTCACGATACTCAATCGCAGTGATCGGCTTTACATGTTGTCGACCGAGCCGGCCCGTTGTATTGGATTTAGGGATTCGTATCTGTTCTTCCAGAAACACAAGTTCCTGTACAAGATCATTATCGATGATGATGCTAAACGTGATTTGATCGAAAGGGAGGTTATCCCTCATTCTTACAAGGGTCGAGCTATCGGTGTTGTCACGGCTCGGTCGGTCTTTCGCGAATTTGGCGCCAAAATCATCGTGGGTGGAAGAAAGGTCGTCGATGACTATAATGTGAAAGCTGCCCGCGAGCGTGGAGATGTGGAGGGCGAGCTCGCTGTCCCTGACGATAAACTCCCGCTCCCAGGGGAGCCATACAATAAGAACCAGTATGTGGCATGGCACGGAGCGAGTAGTGTCTACCATACTCAGACACCGTCCGTTCCTCTCCCCACGGGCAAAGCTGTCGACTCCAAGAAACGAAAGGTCACTGTCACTGGCGATAACTGGATGTTGGAGCATGCCCGAGAAGCCAGGTACGTTGAGAACATGACACAAAGCCTCCCAGTATCTGCTTGACCGGGTATATGTTAACCGCCCTACTTGATTTACAGCAATTACAACGCACTACTATCTAGTGTACGTCGCACCAACCTGGAAGGCGTATACGACATACACACCAACGCCATGCAATACCCAAAGATCATGCAACCCTCGCACGCCCGCTGGGAGCGCCTCCCCCCGCCCGATCCACGAGTAGCTTCCAAACTGACGAAGGAAATGTCGACGCTAAGCCTCACCAACGGTGTGCGCGAGAACGGGTCTGCATCAGAGGAGCCCATGACCGAAACGCCCGCTGAAGAAGGAGCCGAAAAGAAGGCAGAGGGTGACACGGCGGACTCGATATTTTCAAGCATCCCCGCTGCATTTTCGCGTCGCTTCGCCATCAACGATATTCATTACGAAACCCCTCCGTATTCCAACATGGGCGTCCCCGGCCCCGACGGCGACGTTCACGATCTCGGCACGAACGGCCTTGTCAGCGCCGCCAATTCCTCTCACCCTGAATTCGTGAGTCCCGAAATCCTCGAAGAGTTGCCGGCCGATTGCAAGGAAGCGCTCGTGGAAGCGGCCGCTCGCGAATGGGAATGGAAGTCTAAGTGGAGTAGTGAGGTGACCGATGGGGCTCGAACCACTCCACTTAAGAGTTATGCTTGGTTTCCTTGAGTCTTTCCTTTTTTTCGCACTGATTACTGTTTCCTATAATCTTATTTTCCATTCTGTTTGGTATGGGCGGGTTTATTTCCAGGCGGTATGAGAAAAAAAGGAGTTCTTATGAGTTTGTGATTCATGGTGTTCCCTGATCTCTCTCTTTCATTTATTTATTTAATGCCTTTTCTGTTGACCGTCTAAAGGTGAAATGGCGCGACGGGTTGTTTTCTTCCTGTATTGACAGAGACACATATCAGATCAATTCAAAGATGAATAATGCGCTGTAAAATTAGCGATTTTTGACATTGGCTTTCTCGTTTGGGTCTTGCTTAACAACCTAGTCAATGCCAACGAAATCGAATGGTCTTACAAAGTCGAAAGGACGTATCGTATCCTCGTTCAAACATAGACTCCATTGTAGATAATAACACCTAGTATGTTTATCACGGCTCCAGAAAACCGAAAACCAGCTAGTACCAAGAGAAAAAGAGAACGAAAGCTCCGCCTGATTCTGTCATATGGCATGTTTAAAATAGACAGATCACCATTCATTCAATGCAGATTAAGAAAGAGAAAAACAAAAAGAGAAAAAAAACTCCGTGGTCACAGTTAAAACTTCAATGAGGCATGATGATATATCGGGGGAAAAGGATGAAAGAGCAGAGCATAGGACGGTGTGTATGAGAGGCGCTCGAAAGGCAGACATAGATATAAAGATAGGTGGTTAGGGTTGGAAAGAAACGAATAATGTAGGAAGGTCTATCCCACGGCCATTTCTGCACGCAGTTTTTCCAGTTCTGCTTCTTCGTCGTCTTCCTGGACGGGTTGTTTGCCTGTGGTGACTGCATCGAAGTTAGAATTGCACCAAGACTGATATATTGAGTGGGAGTGTAGAGGTATAGGGGGAAGGTGACATACGTTCGCCCTTCGCTGCGGAGGGTAGCAAGTTGATCTGGTCTGCAACTGGCACTGTCCCTGTCTTGAGCATACGCTCGTCCAAGGCTTCCTGTTCCAGACCCTGGAGTTCGTCCTCCAGATCGGCCTCGTCTGGCTGTTCGCTGACCTGGTTGGTCGTGATGGCTGTGGCGATTTCTTCGCTGAGTTGGTGTTGTTCTCGAAGTTGGTCCCTGAATTTACAATTGTTAGTATATCGCCACCATAACAAAAAAAAAAAAAAAAAAAACATATATATAAATACTCTCTGGGTAACACCCGAACATTTTCACAATGCACGGAAAAAGAGAGAGAGAAACGTACATCGTCTCATCGACCTTATCGATTGTCAAGTTGCCATGGATCTGGGTCATAGCCGCACCAGCAGCCTTCATAGCATTGAGGGTCTCCTGGTTAATATTTGCCGCTTCGATGGAATATATCTGTTGTTCGAGTTGGGCGATCTGCGCTGTCGTCTGTTCGAGATTCTTCTCATGAACCTTTTTTCGTCGTAGGGCCGCCTTCGCAGCTATTTTTTTCCAGTTAGTTTCCAACCCCCGCCTTCCTAGTTGCGCATAGGAGGATAAATAACAAAGCGTACCATTCTTATTTGTCACGACGTTCTTCTTCGCCACAGATTCCTGCTCCTCCATCTGGTGTTCCAAATGCTTCTCTCGCTTTTGGAGCATATCTAACTGCTCACGCAGCATCAGGATTGCGTTCTTAGGCGCATCCTTCCGCTTCTGTGCGGCGGAACCGCCGAACCAGGACCACATGGTGATAAGATGTGATGTGGCGGATGTACGGATATCTGGGAGGGAAGGATTGGAGGCTTGGAGTTTTAAACGCGAAGGTTAGAGCCCACGCAAGGAAATGTTGGCGTGTTTCCTTTGGCCCGTTGGATTATGGAAATCAGTCGAAGATGGGTGTGCCAAGAGAGTGGAGGGGTTGTGTCGGGTGATTTCGTGCGGGATAAGGTGAGTTTCGCGGCAGATCAGTTGGACTGTGCGAGAGATGTCGATGTGATGATAACCTGGAAAGCGAAGACGAACAGTAGAGAGGGTATGATGGGAGTTGAAGGCACGACGAAGAGAGATAGCAGAATGAGAGATGGTTTTCCCCTCTGTTGCCTATGACATATACACGCTAAGCCCGTCGGAGGGAAAGAGTCACGTGAAACCCTAGTGGAGTCAGGTGACGACTCCCTCTTACTACCAGAACAAGAAGTTATCGATGATTTCCGCTCATTCCATCATCTTTCAATTCCTTGATATAGCATCCTCGAGGGATGAACGGTCCCCCACCCTCGACTCGCGCATTCCTATCAGACCTTTCATCAGTCCCTGCCGACTCCAAAGTCCGGTTTCTTGGTTGGTGCGTACTTATAGTCTATCGTTCGAATACTCCATTATCTTGTACACATATAAACCCAATAACATGATTTTAAACATCAACCAAAAAAAAAAAAAGACTGATCACCCCTACTGTCATCCCAGCGTAAGAACTTATAACATCACCACTGGTCACTTAACCTTGGAACACAATTATCCTCGCCGTAGGCCATCGCCGACCCCGCCAAGTATTGCAGTCGATATCAATGCGGTTCTAGAGACAGTGACATCAGAGGAGCTGCGTGTGGGCGCATGGGTCAATGTGATCGGATATGTGAGACGGTCAGCCGATCAGCCTTCTACTGTTTATGTAGAGGCGGTGATGTTGTTCTCAGCTGGGGCAATCGCCTTGGGCGAATATGAACGTGTTTTGAATGATGCACTAGAAGTTGATCGGAGAGTACGACAGCCAGAATGATGAAGAAATACGCCATCAACCAGGAGATCGGGGATTGTAAGAAAGTGTGGTTTTAATTATCTATTATGCTGATTTGTTTTTGTTTTTTTTTTTTGACAAACTATTTCCACGAGAAGATAAAACGAGGGAAGAGCAAAAAGGTATACTTAATTAACGCCTTCAACCAAGCCAAAACAAAATAAAAAACCGAGAAAATCAACCCAGACTCCAGCCACGTAGAAGAACTTTTGGTAGAACGTTCGTTGACATCTTGCATATTAGTGTTACCAATTCCTTCATGTCTAATGTAGACGGCAGGTAGATTGGTTATACCTCCATCTTTTCCTTCTCGGCCTCGGCCTCGGCATTCGCATTCGCATTTGCCTCTAGCCGTTGCAGCAATCGTTTCCGCTTTCCTTCTAGTCGCCGTTTGTCCTCCTGCATTTGGCTGATCAGGGTGCTCTTCTCGCGGATCTTGTAGCCGTACTTATAGAAGACCACCGGGATGGGAATAATGATCACTTCGAGTAAGCCCAATAGGGTGCCTGACCAGTTGGGTCCGATTCCTGCATACAAGTATGTCCCAACCAGGGGCAGCACGCCACCAAGAACACTTCGAACCACAGAGTTCCCTGCCATTGCAGATGCGGCATACACGCCGTAACTGTATGCGAGATAGTTGGATGCGTAAATGAAGACGCCGGTATTGCCAGCGCCGAAAAGAACACCCGCTAGGATTGGGGCAATCCAATGAATTGAGGCGGGTGCGCAGGTCCATGCGAACCAGAGCTCTCCGGCGGGGACCAAAACGGCAGCAATACAAACAATAGAAACCATTGCCTCCGGAGGAGGTTTGCCGGTCTCTGGATCCTTCTTATGGTTGTTAATCATTCGGCGGATGAGCGGTTCACAAGCGATCATGATTAGACTTCCAACCCCGATGCCCAAGAAGGCCAGCCCAGAGAGACCCAGGGACCAGCCGCGAATGTCGCGGAAGACAATGGGATAGGCTGTGAAGCATAGATATAGAATGCCGTAGACGATGGCGATATAAATGTTCCAGAAGATGCTGCGGGTAACATAGGTCAGTCCCCACCGACGAGGATATTAACGGAAGGTGATAACACTCACCAGATAGGCTCAGTCACAGCCATGACAAAAGGCCGGCCCAAATTTACTTTCAACATCTCACCGAGGCTGGTTTTTTGGTCGTATCGACTCCACCAACGCGGTTCATCGGTTTCTTTGCGCAGGCGAGCAGCTTTCTTCTGCAGGATGATGGGGCTATAGGTTTCTTTCATGAGCAAAGCGAATACCACCGAAACTGCGGAAAACATCATGGCGATCCAATTCATCCACCGCCAACCCAGATATTGGGTGACAAAACCACCAATAATGGGTCCGACGACTAGCAAATTGAATTTGTTAGCTGTAGAACATGGCATTTATTTGGTTGGTTAGACTCGAGGAGTGCGGGCGTCTATACGAACCTGGTCCATTTACAGGCCCGATACTCCAGATGGACATTGCCAGGGCGCGCTGCTCGTCGGTGACTAGATCCGAAACCATACCCGGGGCAGTCGAAATCATGACGCTACCAAAGAGAGCTCCAAAGAACCGGACAATGATGAGTGTTTCAACCGACTTTGCCAAAGCGCATGGAATAATTAACACTGTGAAAATCGATAGACAAACCACGGAGACAGGCTTTCTTCCGTAGACTTCACTCAGTGGAGCCATGAGCATGGACCCAGCAGCTAGGCCGATGAGGTAAAAGGTTAGACCTAAGGTGACAATGGTGTTGCTACTCTGAAAATCCGCGGCAATATCTGCAATACCCGATGTGTAGGATGTTGAGTATAAAACGCTGGGCCGAACGGGACAAGGTTAGAGGTCGACGACGTACGCTAGATCGTGAGGAAGAAGGTAACTCACACCATGAGGGTATTCCACGACAAAAATGTCATCGCCATTGCCTTGTACTTCACCGTCCAGTTCTTGGGGTTGTCGGGGTCATCCTCGCTTTCATAGTCAACTTCATAGTTTGGATCGGTGGTACCCGTTGTTCCAACGGACGTGACTCTTCGCGTTAAGGTCGCCGGATCAGATAGTCGTGAAATGCGTCGAGACAATTCTTCTGCCAGAGCTTCGACGTGATCATTTGAGTCTTCAGAGGTTGTAGACCCACCGAGAGAATATGTCTCTGGTGCCATGGATTCCTCCTGGCTTTGGTCAGGCCATTTTTGGGATTCATTCGGAGTATGCTGGGGTGACGCCATTTTGTGTCTGTCGGAGGGATCCAGAGTACCTTGAGATAGGTAGGTACCTAGGTACCTAGGTAGAAGGAGGTATTGTTCTGGTTAATGACAGGGAAAGAGCATGTCCTCTATGGAGAATGGTTTCCTGTCTTGCGCAACAAATACCGCAGTTGTCAAACAGAGAATGTTGATCATTTAACCACGATAGTAAGATTGAAACAGAGAGATATCACCGGAAGAGGAAAAGATCTAGTGACGAACGCAAGATTGGAATGCAGGAGGAATAGCAAGAAGACAGGGAAACAGAACCAAAAGAAAATTAAAATAGATAAATGAAGCAAAAATTAAAAAGGGGAGGACTGATGGGTTTATTCTAAAGAGAAGAAGAAGAAGAAGAAGAAGAAAAATAAATAAATTGAAGAAGCTAAGTGAATTAAACTAGTGAGCGGCCCTGATCCTTATTAAAGGCCTGGGTAAGTGGGGCAGTAGAGCAGAAGTTGTTATATAATAGTCAGTAGGTCACTAGGAATTAAAAGAAACGGACTCAAGTGAGTCAGTATCTGAAGTTGATCATCGGCATTCATTCCTGACCAGTTCGCAGGGAACTGCGATAGAAGGGTCCAGCTCCATGTTATCGCCACAAACAAGTCCAACTGGCCATGCAGCATCCCTGTTGGCCTGTAAGTCGAGAGGCCGGGGTTAATATCCCATTTTCATAGCCAGAAACCGAGGCTTAGGAGGGTTGATGATCTCGGATATGGTGAATGCCCCCACATGTACCTTGGAATGCATGGCGGGTAGAAAGATGCACGCGGTGATTCGATTAGTAAAAGTACCTTACTTAACTCCTGTAGGTTAGTCAAGTGGTTGCAGCAAGTTACACAGAACCTTAGGATGTAGGTACTATGTAGGTTAGATGTACCTTCGAGAGAAAAAAAGAAAAGAAAAAAAATATTAGTTTCTGCAGGAGACATACATACAGTGGAGAATTTAGTACGTGGTACTACTGATGGAGATATTAATCATAATAATCCTTCGCAAGCTAACTCAGTTGATCTAGTTTTCTGCTGGAGTGGCGGAGGGATTCAACAAAGAAACAGAATCCCTTGCAGTCGGGATTTTATATGTTCCTAAGTGAATAATCCCGGATGGATGAGATTAAATTAAACTTGACATCTGGAGAAAATAATATGAAAAAAATGGGAACCACTCTCCTCAATGTTTCCCCGGACCCAGTGAGGTTAATTGATATTATGGTATTATTACTATATTTTCTAAAAGATACCCTCCAACTCCCCCAGATACCAAGAAGTTCCTACTCCACCAAAAGAAGGGATGAAATGAGGGTTCGTACAATTCGGTTCCGGTTTCCCGCCCGTGCCGGTTTGCCGATCGTTGGGTTTTCATACGGACGAAAACATGCAATTGTTTCCCTAGGAAGGAAAAACTCCCACGGGCTAATCCGCCATCATGATTAATAATGGGTTGGGTATCCATGCGGTTTGTGATAAGTCCTGTAGACTTTGTTTTTCTTCCAGGGCGTGTCTGGACACTCTGATCATGTTTTTCTTTGTTTGTATGTTTTTTTTTTTCAACCTTATGGCTCCCTCAGGAATGGGAAAAAGAATCTAGAAGCAAGATTCGGGAAATGTCATTATGAGATGATTTTCTGGTAACTATCGAAAGTATGCCAATATGTTGGTGAATGAAAAGGAATAAGGAGTAGGTAATAATCAAGGGGTAGTACTAGAGTATCTTTATATAGCTTGATGGCCGATGGGGGAATTTCTAACCCAATCTAATCTCTTGTGCGCCCCGATTTTTATTCTTATCATTCATTATTATTATTGATTACGATCGCTTAGAAGAGAAAAATTTTCTTCGAGACAGATGGCACGTGCTGACTGATTAGGTTATCATTGTCCATTGTTTTCATTTTCAACTCAACATACAACTTAATCAACTTACCAATGATAGTATGGATCTATCTCAATGATCTAACCTCTCTAGGACCGGAGTCTGGATGAAACCTGAAAGTCCTCACACCCTTCTACTTTATCCATACATATGAAGCCTGTCATTAAGCGACCTTCTAGTGATGACGAGGCCCCGGTGGATATCCTTAATGTCGGTTGCTCTAACCGAAGTAACTAAATCTGGAACTCAGGGCCCTACCGCCGTTGGCTGGCGGTGGGATGCTTTGAAGCGATGGCGTCGCTTCGAGGCTGTGTTTTCACTTCTCGATCGGTCTTGCTGGCCTTTTTGAGGGTCTTCTATCCACTAACGAACTAGTATAATTAGGATATTCGCCCACCATGAAAGGCCGCCCTGGTTTGACAGCTGCACAGAGTGGTACCGCCGTGACACTTTGCCAAGTTAGCAGGACTCCTGAAACCAAATTACCCTATTTGATGCTTTGATAGAGAGATCTTATATCTCCTGTCTAACATCCAACCTTTTGAGATATCCCTGTTCAGCAGAGAGAGCTGAGAACGAAAGCAAACCCAAGGCCTTTCAGGATCATGATTCCTATACTACTTCCAGTATGTATCGTAGGCCTGGTCCTGCTCTACCTTTACCATGTCAACTCCGGAATGGCTGCGGTTCCCGACGAAGCTCTGGCCTTGTCACCCCATCGCTGGACAATCGATGAACTTAAATCTGCCTACGAAGAAGCGCTTGAATCCCCGGTCGATGTGAACAAACACCTTCCCCCCAAACAAAATCGTCGTTATGTTATTGTTGGCGGATCCGGTATGTTCACTGCAGTCTACTATACTAGCGTTGAAATTTTTTTTTTTTTCTTTTCTTTTTCCCTGTCACTCATTTAATAAATCTCCGAGATAAGCATATGCTGACAGACTACAGGCTTGGTTGGGAACTGGATTGTAACACACCTTCTGACACGTGGCGAGCACCCCACTGCTGTCCGTGTTCTGGATCTACAGCCGCCTCGGCGTGAACTCCTCGACCAGGGGGTATCTTTTGTCAAAACCAATGTCACCGATGAAAAGGGTGTATCGAGCGCATTCGCACGCAAATGGGAACCGGAGGTCGCCGATCTGCCGCTGACCGTTTTTCACTGCGCTGCTGTCATTAGACCTGCTGAGAGACATAGGGCCTTTCTCGACTTCTGTCGCAACGTGAATGTTGGTGGTACAGTAAATGTCCTAAATGCAGCAAAACAGTTTGGCGCAAGCTGCATGGTCGCCACATCGTCCGGCTCGGTCTGTATCCGTAGACCGTCTTTTTGGATTGCCCCGTGGACAAAGGTACCCAAATACTTGGCGCAAGTTCTTAGCGATGCCAGCCCAGTACCAAAGGAGCACGACCACTTCTTCGGCAACTATGCTGTCACCAAAGCTGAAGCGGAACATATTATCTGCGCCGCCGATGACTTGAAGTCTAACTTTAGAACCGGATGCATTCGACCTACTAACGGCATCTACGGCATCGGTGAAGACAACAGTGCAACGGTCACTGGGCAATATCTGCGCAGCGGTGGTAATGTCAGGTCAGTTCGCGCTTTTCATTGAATCAAAATCCTGGGAAAGAAGTTAACCCCCATACAGCTGGACCTACGATATCATCCACAATTTCGTTAACGCCGAAAACGTCTCCATTGCTCACCTCAATTACGAAAAATGTCTCATCGATCAGACAAAGACCCCCGACCAGCTTCCCAATATTGGCGGCCAGGCTTTCGTAGTCACCGACCCCAACCCTGCCGTCACCTTCGGTGACATTTATCTTCTTCTCTCAAAGTTCTCCAAGACTCCCGTCAATTTTCCACGGGTACCTGCCATCCCATTCGTTCTTCTCTCCTATGTCATCGAATGGTACGCTCTGTTTCAGCATATGTATTGCCCCTGGCTACCAAGATTGACGGGCGACCTGGCTCAATTGCAGCCTGCTCTCTTTTTTGTCACCAACGTCCATACCCTGTGCGATGACTCTCGCGCACGAAAGTCTCCGGAACAGGGCGGCCTGGGTTATGCGCCGCCAATTACAACTCTGGGGGGCATGTGCAAGCAACTGGTGGAATGGAACAAGAACGTTTAGGTGTGTGTTGTTTATACACTAGGCGGGATTTGACGAAACTACATTTTTGTATATAGTAAAAAGGGGCCTTGTTGAAACCTTTCTTCTTGCGCACAGTTTATATAACTTTCATCCTCGACGGGGTAATGATATGTACTATGATATGAACTGTTGGAAATGTTCAAAAGTTCTGCTATGAAACTGCTAGAATCTATTGACGTGAGTACGGATAGGCTGATTAGTCGTAGCATTTTGCATCTTGGCCCATATGCTCTCAGTCATCGCCAACAAAATCGGTTGCACGTGTACAACTCTAGGCAAGGCAGTTGGAGTTACTGACCAGGCGCAACAGTACCCCATGAAGCTGGATATCAGCGCTTCTCACCCTATCTGAGCCTTTTGCCAGATTGAAACCTTCATTGTTCTTCTGTGCAAGATGTCGTCGGCATCTGTATGTCGTGCACGTCGTGACATGATCTTTTAACGCAGCCTGTGCGCCAAGAGAGTCCATTTCGAGTCCGCCACAATGCAAAGACTTGTAACTGATATTCAAGACGGCGACCAATGCAGGGGGTAATTTCCACACTAGAAGCACAATTTCCAGCAATACCATTCGATCCCCTCCACCGACGTGCAGCATTCCCCCCCACGGATATACGAATATCATACAGCCCGATAAACATGTTCTATCGCGTGCTCTGTTGCGCAAGTTGTCGCCTTTGCTCCAAAATCTGCAAGCGCAAGTTCTCTGCCGCCAATTCCACATCGAGGATAGCGCCCACTCCTTTCCTCCACGATTCTTCTAAGCCTGCGAGCTCGCCCTTGTTGGACTCTTGCGCGATCTTTCTCTGCTTGTTGACCTCCTCTGCAGCCTGTTTTGTCTCCGCCAACTCCTTCTCTAGTCCTCGTAGGATATCCTCCAGCTGGGAGTTGCCAATGAGCCAAGCGTTCTTGCCGTTTTCCTCCAGCAATGCGAGATTCTCATGTCTCATGAACAGATGCGAGCTCGCAGTATAGGCTTTTTGGAGAGTCTGACGCCATTCGTCAAGGTTCGGAGTCGCGTTGGGTCCTGCTTCGGAAGATTGAATCGGAGGTTCGGGGGCCTCGTAACGGGTCACGTCGATGCCGCCCGTCAGGGGTTGACCGGCGGCCTTGCGCTCAATTTCTTGTTCAATCAGAGGGGAGAACTGGGGTTCCGAGAAAGCAGGGATAGAAGGATGCAGAGTTGTCGAGTAATTGGAGGGGAGTTCGGCAGAGATGAGCTTCTCTGCTTCGGCGCGAGCTCGGGAGGACGGCGCGGAGTCGATATCTGCAATGGGTCAGAAAATGCTTGGAAGTGGATTAGAGGACTGAGGCGGTACATACAGGGGAGGGAGTCGTGAGATTCGTTAATGACCGGCATTTTGGTGGGCTCTGAAGGGTAGTTAAATTATTATTGGGGGAATGAATAGTTCTCCCTCTGAATATTGGCTGAATGATTAGATGGAATCTGCCGCAGAGGGCGGTGAGAAGGGGCATAACGAAATATATCACGTGAGTCCTCGAGGATGAGCTAATCAGGTCCCCCCAAACAGGCAATTCTTCAACAATCTCCAACCAGCGCTTGTCAATAATATTGCAGGAACAGTCGGAATCCCGGCTTCACATGTGGACGGACTTTATGAATGATCCGACGAAGTCAAAACTTTCTCTCCAGGTTTCCTGCTCGGTGAACTGAACGTGATCGACATGGTCCCCGATTATTTGGGCTTGAACTAGTCAAGGATTCCCCACTTTGAGGAATGCTCTACAACCCAACTAACCAACTATCCTATGTATGTGACCTTTCATGGATTCCTTGCCACACCCATGCTTTTGCACCACTCTATTTATTTATTTATTTATTATCATTCGAATGACGAGCGGGGGAAGATCCCCTACCACATGCAGCCTAGGGTACAAGGAAGGAACACACCGATTGACGATGTCACCTTCAGCTTTGCCATCGCCAATCGTTGTCTTCCTTCCTTCCTTCCTTCGCTTATATTTTTGTGAGTAACAGGACTGGTCACTTGCTCATGGCTCATGCAGGGCCGCAGTGATCATCTCTTCCTGGCCGGAAGTTCTCTATAAGAAGTGACTGTTCCCCCTTCGCGAGACACACTATTTACCACAGAACGTCACAATACACCGCGCGCTAAGGGCAGATACCCCTGTCTCAGTTACCATACTACCTGACAAGCATCATGGCCAACTCAAGGCTTGGTGTAGTGTTTGCCGGGGCCTTTAGTGTTGCGCTTGCTTTGTTGCTCTTCCTTTCCTTCGTCCACAATATCAATCAACCACCCAGCGTCAACGCGAAGTATAGATGGGATGATCGGGAATTCGCATCAGATGACAGCGTCTTTCTATTAGGGGCCGGTAAAGCCGACATCACAGGGTATATCGATAATTTCTACTTCTTCCCTCTCTTGTACACATACCCTGTGTCTCTGACACTAAGTGCGCAATAGGCCCGTCGTCGAGCTCGGGTTTGGCGGTTATGCCAGTTTGGACCAGATCGGGACTGGCCTTCGACAAAGGATCCACTCTCGCGCTTTCATTGTAGCAAATCCCAAGAACCAAGATGACACGTTCATCTACATTGTTATTGACTCACTGACCGGAGACACTGCTGTCCGGCACGGCGTTCTTGAAGGCCTTGCCAGCCTGGGCGGCGACTATGCGCAATATGGCGAGCGTAATGTGGCCCTCACGGGCACTCATTCCCATTCCGGACCTGGGGCATGGATGAACTATCTCCTGCCACAGATTCCTAACTTGGGATTCGATAAACAAAGTTACCAGGCCATTGTCGACGGAGTTATACTTTCCATAAAAAGAGCCCACGAAAGCCTGGCGCCTGGGCGTCTCACCTTTGGGTCCACAGATATTGAAAACGCCAACACCAATAGGAGTCCCTACTCGTATGACCATAACCCAGAAGAAGAAAAAGCACGATACTCCGCCAAAGTTGACAAAACAATGACGCTCTTGCGGTTTGACCGCGTAGCGGACAACAAAACCACTGCTATCTTGACATTCTTCCCAGTGCATGGTACATCCATGTATAACAATAACACTTTGGTGACTGGAGACAATAAAGGCGTTGCCGCTTGGCTCTTTGAAAGAAGTGTTAAGGGGAATGAAAAGTTTGCTGACGGGTTCATTTCTGGATTTTCTCAATCGAATGTTGGAGATACATCTCCAAATGTTTTGGGAGCATGGTGTGAAGATGGGTCCGGTGAGATGTGTCGCTATTCTGACAGCACTTGTGGTGGAAAAACAGAAGAGTGCCGCGGACGTGGTCCTTTCTTTCGCGAAAAAGACAACGGAGCAAAAAGCTGTTTTGAGATCGGACGTCTCCAATACGAAGCCGCCAGCAAATTGTACGGCCAGATGGACTCCAACCCTACCAAGATCCTCAAGAACTCTGAAGTAGGCGCTTTCCACGTTTACCATGACCTGTCGGACTACACATTCAAGTCTCCATTCAATTCCAGCATGCTCCATACATGCTCGGCTGCGCTGGGATACGCGTTTGCCGGTGGTACGACGGATGGACCGGGAGCGTTCGACTTTACCCAGAATGCCAGTGGACCTGCTGAGGCTAACCCGTTATGGCGCATTGCTCGGGCAGTCATCCACCAGCCTTCGAAGGAGCAGCAAGCTTGCCAGGAGCCCAAGGAGGTGCTTCTAGACGTAGGCTCTTTGACGGTTCCATATGCGTGGGACCCCAATATCGTGGATATACAGGTTCTCAGAGTGGGCCAGCTTTTCATCATTATTTCGACGAGCGAAGCCACTACCATGTCAGGACGACGCTGGAAGGAGGCGATTGCCAAAGGTGCAAAAGAAGTTCTTTCAGTCGAGGATCCGCTCGTGGTCCTGGGCGCCCCCTCGAATAGTTACGCTCATTACGTTACCACGGAGGAAGAATATCGGGTACAGCGGTACGAGGGTGGCTCAACGCTCTACGGACCCAACACCCTTGCAGCGTATGTGAACCTTACTCTCACATATCTGCCTTATCTGGGCGCCAACAAAGACATGTCATCAATGCCTTCCGGACCTAAACCGCCTGTAAACACCGACAAAGCGCTTTCCTTTATCCCCGGAGTTGTGTACGACAACAGTCCCTTGAATAAAGACTTCGGAGATGTGGTTTCATCGGTGGATGGTGCCACATACGGTCCAGGTGATATCATCAACACGACATTCGTGGGAGCCAACCCACGAAATAACCTACACCTTGAGTCTACCTTTGCGGCCGTCGAGCGACAGAAGCCGGGTAGTAATGACTGGGAAGTTGTGCGTACAGATGCGGACTGGAACCTTGTGTACAACTGGAAGAGGACCAACTTGATTCTGGGGCATAGTGAAGTGACTATTCAATGGCAGATAGAGGACGACTATTACAGTGTCGGTAACCCCCAACCCCTCCAGGACGGAACGTATCGCCTGCATTACTATGGGGATTTCAAGAGCGCCCAGGGTGATATCGGTTCCTTTGAGGGAATTGGTCATTCCTTTGCGGTTTCAATGAGCTAGACACAGGCCGTGACACCGCCACTCAAGGTCTGATATTTTTTCTTTCTTACACTCTTTTCAGCCGATTCCTAAGCTTGGTCTGTCTATACATAATAAATCGGCCGAACAAATAATACTACTACCAATCTCTAAAGGCATATCATGCATGTAACGCAATTTGCTGGTTTTGGTAATCAGGCCTGTACTATCCAGGCCCAGATCGTCTGTGTTGCACTCGGTATCGAGGGCTCTTACCTCTTTGTCCCCCAGTGACTGACAAAGGACCTTGTCATATTCTATTTTTGTTAAAGGGCTAAGCACCCTGGCGCATTGTGCATAGGGCGCCACTCGATTGGACCTATCCCGGCGGCTATTTCAGCTTCATCCTTTCGCGCGCAACAATACGCGCTGCCCGCCTTCTATCAATCAAATTTTCAGGCTCCATGGTAGACAGTATGAACCGTCGATAGTTTATTTTCGTTCTCTGCCTACCCAGCCGAATTCTGCAGCCAGTCAGTCCAACTTTCAAGGCGCCACACAAAGAACCTGCGAAATGCTTGACTCGTCCCATTGTTTTTTAAGAACGCTACGTCTCACCTTGGTCACTGTTTTTGGACTTCATTATCTGTTATCTTTCTTTCAAGCCGAACAGAGCCAGGATGGGTGTACGGCCAGTTTGACTCGTCTCTGGCCAGGCAATGCCCGTCAGTCTGCCCTTTATAATAAATCGTCTGCTTTCGCTCTCTGGAAAACCCTACCGCACTCTCTACTAATTCGATCGTTCCTACTCCCACTCGCTCCACTCTGGAGACAAGGAAACAACCATGCAGATCATCTGCCTGACTCTCGCTATCTTCGTCTCTTTCTGTGTTGCTGGCCCGATCCGTCATGATGGACCACCAGCAAGTACCACCCTCGTTGACACTGAAACAGACAGCCTTGGACTCTACTCAACACCATCTCTCCACAGGCATGACTACTCAATCAATTCGCAACTTACAAAAATTGTGCCCGTGACACCTTCCCGGGAAGAGATATCTTCATGGGCTGCATCTGCATCCATGGCCTCAAAAAAGGACCATGGCCCTGAGATGACTTCAATTGTTTTCTACGATGGCTCAACTACAGACCAAGTTGTTACGCCCTCTTCTACAGATGCAGCTGACCGGAAACCATTGGTGGTCATGATTTCTTCTGGAAAGATGGGCGTAACGACATCAATCTTTGATCCAAGCGCTCATCCCACGACTACTGCTCCTCCTCCTCCTCCTCCTCCACCACCACCGTCACCTACTACAAAACCAGCTCCTCCATCTCCTCCTCCACAACCAACTACAAAACCAGCTCCTCCACCGCCGCCGCCTCCTCCTCCACCTCCTGGTCCTCCGCCACCACCACCTGGCGTACAGACCACCCATTCCACTACAACCCTCACGAAGGTGGTGACAATAACTGCAGCCCATCCTCTTCCACCAGCACCAGCAACGGCACCTCAGGAGGACGCTACTCTCACGAAAATGGTGACGACAACTGTCCAGCCCCTCGACTTGATTCCTACCACATGGACGGTCGATGGTAGAACGATAACTGGGCTTGAATTCCCCTCATGGTTCACCCTTAGGTTTCCTAGTAATATCAAGAAGAGGGGGGTCCCTGTTACGACTGACGGGTGTTTGACTGCCACCACGACAAAAACAGAGACGACTACCCAATTAGTGACAACGAGTGTGTTTGCCACGAAGACGGTTACGATGGAATCGCGCCATTCTTGACGACGGACAGATTGAGCCCGGCGCTCTATATTTTTCCCTCTCAGTGTTATGATTCTTCCTTTCAAGATTTCAAGCTAGGCTGGGCCTATTTTCCTGGTTTATTTTTATTCAATTTTTTTCTTCTTTCTATTATAGTCCTTTTATTTTATCAAATCTATATTTCCTCTATACCGCTGCAGCCCATCCCGGGACTTCGTTTAGAGATAGGAGGATGAAGTGGTAAATTCACGGTCTAATTCCTCGCTATCGTACATTTTAATAGCAACTTATTCGATCAATAAATGTCTATGAAGATGAAAAAGATGCAAAGGCTCATAGTAATGATTTTTTATACCGGTTAGGACTGTATTTCTATATAGGACGAATGTGGATATGTACTATCTTATCACAACCTACACCTTACATCGTCAATCCCATGCAATCGAGACTCACTTCTTCTAACCACCAGCCGGTGAAGCAAACAGAGAGGCGACTAGTGACTTTCAAAACGATAAAGAATATAGGTAGTAAATTAGACGAGGTTTCCAAAGGGGTATCCAATCTTATGTACCACAGAATCCAGAAATCCCTAATGATCGTAAGACACAAAACAAATGAAATTGTGTTGATGGGATCGTATTTATATTCGTTTCTCATCTGGTGAGGTTTATCATAGAAAGGGAGCTATATGTATATATATATATATAAAAGATAAAAAGACAACATCTAGGTATAATATCACAATTCGGAGGAGACACCTCCACTCTCCGCAAACCGTGCCTGATATTCTTTGATACTACCCCATTGGCGCAGTTCTTCTTCATCGCGATCCGGGTCACTGAGATAGCTCATTGATCGCTCGTTTGGACGCGGACTCGATTCCGCGAGGGCCTGATTGGATGCACTCATGCCTTCCAAACGAACGAGTGTGTCAATAAACGCGTGTAGATACGATTCGGCTTCAGTGGCCGTGAGGGGGTGTGGGCCAGGGGTCAACGCGGGAGAGTGTGGTGCTTCAGGGTTTTCACGCGGCAAATTTAGGAGCGTCGATGCAACTTGACGGACTTTGGAGGTCTGTGTATGACATTGTCAGCTTGAACTCGGTCAGAGTATCTAAGATCGTGTGAATAGGGGGGAGCGAGGGGGGCATAAGTACAAAGCTTGCCCCGTTGGGCTCCATATTAACCTCGTTAATCGACCGCAACAGTACGAATAGGTCCCGGATCACAAGCCGTCGCTCTTCAGCCATCATCTTCCCCATGTGGTCTAAGTGGGTATCCGCGTCGGTGCTGCCTGAGGTATAGAGTTCACTTTCTTCCTTGACAGTGGATGGACTACCAGGTGTTGTCAACTGCTCGGAGGGCTTGTGATACATTTTCCACGTGCCGTACAATGCCCAGTATTTTTCCACAAGATAGGATCGCGTCCCCAGCTGACTGGCATAAATGTTGGCTTTTTGAATCTCATACTGGATAGCCCGTCGTTCATCGCCATCCTGTGTCTCAACAACAGTGCCAAGAGTACCATTCTCGTTCCTTAAGGGCTCCTGAGTCCACTGGAGAGAATATTCTTTCGGAAGGTTAGCCAAGACCGCCTTGGCATTCTGCAGGCTTTCCCATATAATCGTTCGCTGTCGTTCCCAATCAAATAGTTGGCCGTTGCCAAAGGCTAGCTCCCAGGCAGAGAGGGAATTGTAGCAGTTATAAACGCGGACATTGGCGTTGAAGCCTACTATGCGACAGACTCGATCGGCTGGTTGAGGCTCCGCATGCGTCGGAAAAATGAACTCGTCATCGACCTCTAGTGGTAAAGGGGGGTATCGATCTGTCGGAGTCTCTGGAGGAACATGGAAACTAGTATCGTTTGACCCCAACTGCTGTATCGTGCGATAACCGACCAGTGTGGTGTAAAATAAACGGCGTCCCATCTCCTGCTCGATGAGGTCAAGCTGGCCATCTGCTTGCCCGCTAAATCGAACCTGCGATTGTGGCGAGAATGACGATTCTGTACTTGCAGGGCTAACAGAGGGAATCTGACTGGCAGGACGGCATAGGTCGTATACATGCAACAAAGTAAGACACTCTGCGAAATAGGCCCGAAACCGTCTAAAATTATACATATAACCAGAGCAGAGGGCCAAAAAATAGCTGATGGCAGCATCGTAAACGGTGGCCGTTCTGTCAAGGTATCCCATACCTCGAGCTTGGACGGCGACATCGCAACACCTCTTGACCAGGGCCATGGAATGTGGGAAAGCCGCTTTTTGATCCTCCGATTTCAGGTGTAACTTGGGTCTCCGCGGAAACGATGTTACCAAAGCTCCAATCATGGATGCTGTGAGGGCGAGAAATGTGCGATTTGTAAGATCTTCTCGTTGTTCGAAAGCGGCCCGGAAGGTGGGTTCGTGGGGGACCGGGATCAGCGGATGAATGTATGTGAAGTAATCATCAACCAGGAGCTGTAAGACGGAAAATGAACAAATAGATTCTAGCGACAAGGGGACCGAAGTCAAAGGGAGGCTGTTCCCTGCGGAGCTTAAGGGGACAGGAGGAGTCTGATCCGACGGACTCGGTGAGCCCGCTGGGGATGCCCCTAATCTCTGCTTCTTAAAGGCCTCCGCATGGCGGTTGGGAGGACCGCGGCGTCTGCTGGGTCTCTCATAAGTGCACGGTATATCTAAGCTTGCGCATGACCGACAGGGCGGCCCGCTTGTGTCACACTGGTTGCGATTATCCCCGATTAGCCCAGCTTCAGTGCAAATTGACAAACACTTACTTTCACTTTGCGAATGCTGCAGGCATCACAAGCCTTTCGTAGCCTGGTTCTTTGGTCCATGAGCAGAAAAGCGATGAGGTGAAAGTTTCCATGCTTTGAGTGGCATACGGGCGGTTAAAAGCTTGATGATGGGCTGCAATCTATTAGGGGACACCAAACTTGCACATTCTATGTAGTTGCGGAGGGTGGGACGTTGCGAAGGGCGCGTTGCAGAAATAAGACTGCGGAGAGGACGGGGGAGTAAGTAGTACAAAGTAGGTTGTACTAATACGTAGTGCCGACCGCAATCCTCCGGGAGATCGGCCGAAGTCAGTCGCAAAACGAGAGGAAAAGTTGGTTGGTGTAATAGTAATAGTAATGGCGACAATAATAATAATCACAATAATAATAATCAGCTTATGGCGCCCCTCTCCTTTATGGTCAAGTTAATAATCAATGTATTTTCCGGAGCTTTTCCAGGCTACTCGGGGAGGAGGATCGCAGGAGAGTGAGAAAGCCACCATCAACCGAATCACAACACTGCCTCGAGACGATGTATCGATACGGTAGCGGGGAGCATGTGGAGCAGAAATGAGTGAGCGACCCTGCGACCGAAACAGGGTAAATCGCCGGAGGGAGAATTGGTCGCAATTAGCAGAGAACAAGGATACTCCACGAGCTGCGGCTTCTTTTGGTGGCGGCGGAAGATGGGCCCAAGGTCACGTGTGCTGCGTCATCCAGTGAGACGCAGAGTCATGCTGGTCGCACTAGTCCTGGAGGTGGTGGACTAGGGGGGAGCGTTATGAGAAGTCTATTATCCACTAACTACCTCCTAGGAGTCCAATAGGACTCGTCTTTGCCAGCATCCAGCCCACTACAGGCTGCAACAAAACCAATCCCATGTTGTGGAGAAGCCCCATTTCCCAATGTGCAGCCCCTCCTCTGGTGAAGATTGCCTTTCATTCGAAACAAATAGTGGTCAGGGATGTCTCAGGGACATTCAGTATCGCAAGCCTCATATAGGGGTATCATTCACAATTGCAAGGCCAACACTTCCAATCGTCCATTAGGAGGAGGGGGGCAAAAAAATAGGAAGGATATTATATTCATATCAAATCAGATCAGATCATGGTGGCATCATTATCATCTCGAAACTCTCCCACGCCAGCATGGTTAGATTCCACGAGCGCACGTTTATTTTCGATGTCCACGGCCCAAAGCGCGGCGCCCACTGCTGTCGACAGCAGGAAAAACATGGAGAAAGGAGGAATCAGCTGTAGGATTAGAGCCACTGTGCCAAACCTGCAACGCGAAGAGTAGTTAGTGAGATAAGTGAATCCATCGTAAGAATGGGAAATGGGACATACGTAGTGTATTGTAACTGCCGTCGTCGGATCCTTTGCTTTCGTTCTTGTTTCGTGAGATCCAGCAACTGAAAGTACCGCCAGTGATGGAAAGGTCCCGCTCGATAACCGGTGAGGACGAGGAACATAGGCGTGCCCGCGATAGGGATAAAGTTTAGCGGCAGGAGGAGGATAAACTCCACAATCTGTCGTAGGGAAAAAGGTGCATAAACGGCACTGTGGGTGGGTTTTCCGAGTCGCTTGACAACGTCGTCACCCTGCGGATACAGGACCCTTGAGGTGGTCACAAGTTCACCATGACCCTCATTTACCAGCACAGCATCGAAAATATCTACCAAAGTTTCGTCGACGAAGAATGCCTCAAAGAGTGCGGCCACGATGGCAGCGCCCTCACCTAGCACGAGGACGGCACCACTGATCCAGGCACCTTTACCTTGGAAAATGGCGAGGAAGGCGACTTGGGGGAGGTAGGTGAACAGGAAGAGGATCACATAGATGAAGGTCGACAACAGGACAATGGGAATCAAACGAGCCTTGAACAGAGGCCAGAGGAACCGATGTGATGCGAAGTAGTATATACCCTGGTTAGGGAGAAGGTCAGCGCTCGCCGTAAGGATTCAATAGGCAGCACAGGTAGATTTGTCGGACAGACCTTGAAAGGGTATAACCAAGCAGCCTTGTTGGAAGCCAACAGCCTCGGCATAGCAACAGGTGAATTAAGAGGTGGCGGAAGACGGAATGTTTGTTGGAAGTTGTTGATCAAGGGATAAGGAGTTCAAAGTGATGATCACATAAATAACTAGCGGAAGAATAATGAATGTACTGGAACTCATGCGGGAATACTGCCCGGCCTAAACCCGATTCAATACGCCAAGACGGCTATCGATAAGCAGGCGGTCAGCGGCCGCTTATAAAACCGAGTTTTTCTCGCTTCACTTTTACCCTTTTTCTTTCTTTTTTCTCCATTACTGATCATCCCTTCTTATTCACTCTGGGCTCTAACTACCCCATGGAGCTTCTGGAGGGGAAATAGAAGGTAAGAGTAGCATCTGCTGACTTACCCCAAATTCTTCTTACCTCTGGCGTGGAGCGTTTGGAAATATTTACAGCAGGACATTCCGCTTTACTAAAAATTCTGTGTTTGTGGATGGCTATCATTACAAGGAAGGAAATACATCCATTCAGGTCTCCGTACATTGAGTGTGGTTTGCAATCACCTCTGCAACTTGTTCCAAATCATTCACGATGACCGTCGGGCGTAGGTCAGGCATCGCTCGATCCGTCCATCCAGCCTTCTGCCGGTCGACCCAGATCACTTTGAGCCCGACATTTAATGCCCCGACGGCATCAAATGGGTTAGAACTGACCAACCATATGTCTTCCATCTCAGCCGAACTTTTCCCAACTCTTTGGGCCAAATATTTGTAAACCTCGCATGCAGGCTTAAATCGCTTCACGTCATCCACACTGATGGTCTCCGTAAACGTTGAGGCGTGGTGTGTGAGCGTCGGAGAGCGAACAATCGCCCTGCGCAGCATATCAAGAGTCCCGTTGGAAAAGATCACCGCCGAAGCATTGGGTATCTGGGATACTTTGTCCAAAGTAGCTTTCACGTCTGGGAATGTAGCGATGCTCTCGTATGCCGTGAGCATGTCATCTATCTGCCATTCTTTTAATTGGGATCCTGTGGTGTCCAGTGCGTGCTGGAGGGCATTCTTCGTTACTTCCTGGAAAGGGAGGTAGCGATCTGGACACGCAGTTGTCAGTAAACGTGAAATATGGACATCACAACTAGTCTAATGAGGCTAACCCATGCTGTTCAGCCTCCATGTGTACTCGAGTTGATATTGCCTCCACAGCTTCGCTATCAACTGGCTCTTGTCCTCATCGAAGAAAGCCACCAGCTTTTCGGCTATGGACTCGAATGACAGAAGGGTGCCATAAATGTCGAAGGCTATGACGATATTTCTGTCTGACATGGTTAAGCTGAACTAGACGTTTCTGTTTTGCTGAGATAATAAAAATGCGGAGTAGTTGGATGACTATTTCGAACTCCTCTGAAGGACTCCGCATGTAAGACGAAGTTCTGCTAAGCTTTTAGTCAGATGACTAACTTCAACATTACCTACTCCGTATAAGGAGCCACATAAATATTGACTTTTCTCTTGTGTTTTTATTCGTGTTCATCCTGGAGCTAGCAAGGATATGATATCCATCTTCCTTTGCACCAACCCCTGAAACTCGTGGGAGAGGAATTTCTCCCCTAAATCCTTAGCCGCCGCTGCCTTCCAGTGGCTTGATTCAAAATGGCAGTTATGTGCACTGGCACTGCAGATGAAAGCCTACTATTGGCCCGAAAGGTGGAGTGTAGAGTAGTGGAATAACACACGCCTTCGTATTAGGGTCACGCTACAGACGTGATCATCCACAGCTTCATTTGAACATCATCCAGCTGTAAGCACGCGATTGGACAATAAATGGGATATTTCCCCCCACGCATACTTCAGGGAGGGCGGAGGGATTAATAGGGGTGTGCCCAAGGCGGCGTTTTGATACGGGGCGCCCTATATATAATAAGAAGAAGAAGAAGAAGAAGCAGAAGAAAAATGGCCCCAGATTGAACTTGAGAATTTTCCTTGCTAACTGCGTGATGCTTTTTTGATTGTCAACCTTCAATGGTAAACCCCTGAACTCAACGATGGGGATCTTTCCAGAAGTTGTATCCCAATTACTGCCCGTCCGGGATGACGACCAACGCAAACGAGAGAAGAATCACGAACATGTCCGAAGGCAATACGATGGGTCCTATAGCTACCGTGGTCTTTTTAGCCAATATCGATATCGGAAACCCTACGCGACCGACGATGGAGTTGAACTACGAATCCGCGAGCTCCAAGCGGCCGAAGAAGGTGTCGACTCCGAGCTGAAGGGCAAGTTTCTCAATTTCGACGGAGAATGGGTCGATAAGAAATCGGACCTCGATGCCTACTACAGCTCGACAAGGAGGGAGCCTCGTCGGCTCCTAGTGCAGGCGACCCCAGAGAGCATTAAAAAATATCCTCTACGACACTGGCGCCATCGAAAGATCAAAGGAGAAGTCCCCGTCGTGATTAAGCTCGCTGAATTCTGCCTGAACCCCCTCGGCGATTATATCCCGAAAGAAGAGCGATCGATCGCGCGCCGCATGGTTCACTGGATTCTGACACCACTCTTGACCATTTGTTTGGGCCTTGTGATACAAATTCTACTTTCGGTGGACATGGTTCTCTCGCCTTGGTCTAATAATGGGGGCTCGTCGTGGGCCCAGTACCAAGAATATGAAAACTATCTCTGGCAGTGGCCTAAACATGCGATCAACCCGCTCGACCAGCGGCCAGATGACAAGTCTTCTAGGAAGAAGACTCCCGGGTTTGAAGCATCTTTATTCAGCTTTCCTCGACGCTTGGTCGTAAAAAATGATGAAACTGGCGAGTGGGAAGTCAAAGAGACTGAGGAAATACGGGACAAGCTGACGGGCTCTTTGCCGCGATACGTCTTCCTGAGTTACTCTCCAAAGTGTTTCGATGATTCTTTTCCAGTCCAGGATTATGTGGAGCGCGCCGGCAAAGCGATGGTAAAGGAGGAAAATGAGAATCTGTCGAAAGGCGAGCGGCCCATTACAGCTTTCTGGCTAGATAAAAGTTGCATTCGCAGTCATGGGAACACAGGCCAGGATACCACCGAAGACGTGAACAACATCTGTGACGCAGTACGCGGTGCAGAGAGTGTTTATATCGTTCTCCCGGATGACAGCGATTATTGTAAGCATGAATGGGGGGCTCGATTGTGGACACTCCCTGAAGCTCTTCTGGCGCCAACCAAGATGCGATATTGTTTCGAGGTGAATTCGGAGTTTCAGAGCGACACGAAGCTGAGTCTTACCAACATGTATGAAACATTTTGGGGACCGTCGAAAGACTTGGCTAGCAGAGAAATCAGTCTTCTGGTTGAACATTTTAGTGGAACTATAACGCTCAGCAACATCCAATTATTCGCGCATGCCGTTCAAGCTCTTGCCTGTCGCAAGGTGTCCTCGCGAGATGGTACCAAGTTACAGGTTCAAGGCTACTCACAGACTGAGGTGGCATATGCTGCAATGGGCCTTATGGCATATCGAATCACTCCAGACCCGACAGATAACAACTTTCAAGCTATCGCACGACTATCCCTCGCTAATGATAGCGACCAACTTCTCGAGCGCATGGTGTGCCTTCTCCCAAAGCCAGCTTCATCTTCCAACCCCATATTAGCCACCGATGCAAGTACGGGACCCGTGGCGAATAGTGAGGAACTCCTACAGAACATGGCCATGGAAGATCAGTTTGACAGTCGCCTATGGGATGTCTCACCCCTGTGCAAATTGGTTGGAGTCGGCGATGACCCTCACATACCCACCGTCATCCTGGACCAATGCCATGCCACTCCTATCCGATGGAAGAGATTCCCGACCATAACATGGATCACAGAGCTGAAGTCCTTCAGGGGCTTTCTATCAGCCAGGCTTGTGCGTTGGTGCTGCTACTGGATCAATTTGGGCTTTGCCACGCTGTGGACATCCATTCCCATCGCCGTCGCCATCTACGGACCCATAACCAACTCCAACGCCAGCAATAATACTCCTACCCAGGTCAGTTCAATCCTGAGTTTGCAGAATTACTACCTCGGTATGGCGGCGTATTTCGCCATCGCATGGGTCCTGTCATTATTCGCACCGGCCGCCATCGACCGCATCTCTAGCGAGGCCACGCCCGGCTCCCTGGGCCAGCTCGTCGGCTTCGAGGGCACAATGGACATCCGTAGACTGGAGCGCATTATTTTCGGCAACGTTCATGATCGTCTCAGATTTACTCCGTCGTGCACCCCATTAACGAGGGATTTCCGTGATCCGACATATCGTCAGGCCAAGGAGCTCGATTATGCCGCTTTAGAACGCAACCTACTTCCCGGCCAGCGTCTATTCACCATTGTTGATTTGGTCACGAACGCTGTGTCAGTCATCGCGGCTGAACGACCACCTACTGTTGCTTTGATCTGTGGCCGTGATGGAGGGATGTTACGCGCTCTGTTGTGCAGCTGGCGCTTCGAAAATAACTGCCTGTATAGGGAGACAGTCATGCGCGTGCGCAGTTCGATGTATGACCAGACTGCAGCTCTGACCTGGGTCAAGGTCAGTCTGGCTAGCCAAGGGGCGGTGGCGCGAGCAAGGGGAGTAGGAGGAGCATATTAAGATGATCATGGAGATTAAAGTAGACATATAACAATATAATAATATAATACGTATAACATTGCTAGTTATTTAGGGTATTGCGATGTCAGCAGATCATCGTAAGCGACTATACCTATTTCGGTCATCCCGCGTCATCGTCCAAAAGAAAGTGAACGAGAATCAATCTACAACTTCAACCATCTCCCCTCAAAATGGCTTCTAACACCACCGACAACAACTACCAAATCTTCCGGGAATGTCTATCCACCGCCATAGTCGAGAAATCCAACCCCCGCCAACCTACCAAGCTACCGAAGCGACGATCGCAAAAACCCCACCGAAGTGTAAAGGCGGATGATCCCACACCTCCCCCAATAAACTCGGAGATTTCCTCGCTCCCTAGAGCCAACCCAGAAGATCTGGCTGAATTTATTGACGTCTGTTCCCTCTTATATATATCCTTATATATATATATATATATATATCACATCACCAAGTACGTATGAATGAATGACAGGACAAGACAATTGATAATGCGCCCTACACCTCCAGTTCATCGCCTCCGAAATATTCACCTCTCTCCCCGTCGACCTCCAAACCCTCACCTACTCCATTCTGCAACACAACCCTTCCCTTGAGGATATCTACGCGACGCCCCTCCCCCGCCCCACCCTCGAATCCCTCACAGCTACGCTCCCCGTGTCCGTCGCCGAATCCCTCTCCGTCTACGGCCTCATCCCGGATGTCACTGATATGTGCGACTTCCTCAATCCGGTGTTCGCCGAATACGTCGTGGGAGTGACGAGGCCGCCGCCGGTGTGGGCCACCACGCGGACGGACGCGTGCGAGATCTGTGAGCGGGACTGGATCCCGCTGTCGTATCATCATCTGATTCCGCGCGGGGTGCATGCGAAGGTGCTGAAGAAGGGGTGGCATGATGAGTGGATGTTGAATAGTGTGGCGTGGTTGTGTCGCGCGTGTCATAGCTTTGTGCATCGCATCGCGAGTAATGAGGAGTTGGCGAGGGAGTGGTATACCGTGGAGAGGATTTTGGAGAGGCAGGATGTGCAGGATTGGGCGAGATGGGTCGCCAGGGTAAGATGGAAGGCTACCTAGGGATCTTTTGTTTATTATATAGTATGCCCTAGATATCTACCTTAGTATATGATATATAAGGTACCTTATAGAAAAAGTAGGGTTAAGACGCATGAAGAAGGTGAGTCGAATACTGGAGCAGAGGGAGCCAACTGACTGATCCCAAGCCATACAGCAGCTATTAACAAACTGTGAAACCATATATTATCTTTTTGATTATTTTCAACAATAATCTGTATAGTCCAAGTCTATGTTAACAGATGAGATCATATATTGTACAGGTTGAAGGCAGTCCGTCATAACCTTCTTTCTCTCTCTCTCTCCCTTTTTGGCAGACACCCAAAATACTATCAGTCGTAATACACCCGTTCAAAAAGGCGAACTCCCTGAACTGAAGCAAAAGTAGCAATACAGTAACCAAAGGTTACACGAAGAAGAAAGACAAAAAATAAGATAAGATAACCGGAGTGCAGAATCACAGGTATCTTTTTTCATAGATCTCCTCGTAGCACTGAATGTGGTCACCGACAGCGAAATCCATCCAGTTTTCAAAGCCAATGCCACACTCTGTGTCTTTACGCATTTCGGTCACGTCCTTCTTGACATTTTTAAGGGAAGTGATATTGCCTAAACATTCCAAGTTAGTTCCCTGTTTTTGTTTTTTTGAGGATATGGAACAAACTGGGATATGGTCTTACCATCGAAGATTGTCTCCTGGTTCCTCAGAACGCGAACCTTCTTGCCTCGGTTGATGGCACCATTGCGGACTTTACATCCAGCGATAGCCGTCTTCTCTCTTCCCTTGACTGTGATCTCGAAAATCTGGCCAACCTCTGCCTCTCCGGTGACACGCTGAGAGACCAGGGGAGCCAGCTGCTCACTCAATGTCGCTTTGACATCGTCGATAAGCTTGTAGATGATATTGTGGTCCATGATTTTCACGCCCTTAGTTGCCGCCACGCGATGCATCGCAGGCTCAATGGGCATGTTGAAGGAAACAAGATGGCCGTTGGCGCTGGCAGCGTGTTCGATATCGAACTCGCCTATAGGCCCAACGCCAGAGCGGAGCACATTTGCAAAAACCTCGTTGTTTCCGATCGCGATTACAGAGTTCAGTACAGCCTCTTCCGATCCACCGACGTCGGCTTTGATGATGAAATGTACCGGTTTCGGGCCAGATGCTTCTTGGACAACCTCAGCTTCATCGTCGGGCGTCTCTTCCTGTCGCCGTTTCTCAAGAACTTCGCGACGAGCTTCGTTAATGGCGGCCGCGTCTTGGCCTAGTTTCTGCGTCTCGGACTTCTCAAGCCGGTATTCCACGACCTCTTTCGCCTGTTGTTCGTCAACTGCCTGCAAGAGCTCAGAGCCAGCAGAGGGCTGCTCTCTCCAGCCATCAATCTCGATTGGCATTCCGGGGGTGGCTTGATCAACGGCAACACCGGCTTCATTTCTCAATGTCCGCACACGGGCCCATGTCGTGCCGGCCACGACAATATCACCCGTTCGCAGAGTTCCCTGTCTAACAAGAGCAGTTGCAACCCGTCCATAACTCTTCGTTGTGGCCTCAATTACCCACCCCTCAGCGCTACAAGTGGTGTCTGCCCGATGATCTAGGATTTCCGAGAGGGTGACAATGGCTTCCTCAAGCTCCATCATGCCATGGCCCGTTTTACCACTGACTCCAATTGCTTGTACATCGCCACCATAATCCTCAACATGCACACCGTGGACAGAAAGGTCCTGCTTAACCTTATCAAGATTGACATTCTCCTTGTCAACCTTACTGATAGCAACGATGATGGGGACATTAGCCCCAGTTGCGTGCTTGATAGCTTCTATCGTCTGAGGCTTGACGCTGTCGTCCGCAGCAACCACAAGGACAACAATGTCGGTGACATCCGCGCCACGGCGCCGCATTTCCAGAAATGCTGAGTGGCCTGGAGTGTCTAAGAAGGTGATAGTCTTTCCAGAAGGCATGGCCACGGAGAAGGCACCAATATGCTGCGTGATACCTCCATGTTCCGAGGCAGCCACCGAGGATTTGCGTAGCCAATCCAGAATTGTGGTTTTCCCATGATCAACATGACCCATGATCGTCACTACCGGTGGTCGCGACGGGAAAATGGATTTGTCCTCCGGCTCCGGGGCCGATGTTAGGTCCTCATCGCCAGTTTCGAAAATGGGGTCAAAGTTGAACTCGGTTGCTACCAGGCCAGCAGTTTCTGCGTCAAGGATATGATTGTACGTGACATCCTCAAAGCCCATCTCCTCCATTCGCTGAACAAACTGGGCCGGCCGCACGCCGATAACGTCTGCCAGGTTGCTGACACTAATGAACTCAGGGAGATAGAGCGGAACTGGGGCTGATTCGACCACAGTCTCTCTCCGTCTAGCTTTGTCTTTCTTCGACCGCTTGCGCTCATCGCGTCGGCGTCGGCGATCACCTTCCTCCTCGTCCTCCTCCTCAGCATAAGAAGATTTCTGTCTCCGGTTATCTCGGCGCTTCGCTGGCTTCTTCAGTTCAGCACTTTCCTGAGAAAATTTCGTAGCATCCAGAGATGACGAATCCCATGTCCACTGATTTATGCTGGCGTCCGCTTTCTCGGTTTTGGGTTTAGGATGCCGATGGCGGCGGGGTTCTTCTGCGTCCCCTCTGAGCTCTCTCGCCTCAGCTTGTTCCGTCTCGGCCGCCACATCGTAGACAATTCGAGGGCCCCCAAATTGCCCTTTGCCTGCCATGTGCTGTCTCATCGCATTGTCCTTTCGGCCCAGCCCGTTGGAACCGGTGGGTGCATCCTGCATCTCAGACAAGACGGATTTACCCAGCTTCCGTATCTTAAAGGTCTGTTCGCCATGTTCAGCATTGTGATGCCTCCCCTCAAATCTCTGGTGGGTCCGCCTCGGCGGCGGGTGCGGCGGCGACGAATTTAAATCCGGCCGGACAGCTTTGCAGCAAGGACAAACCGTATGCTTCCCAAAACAATGATATTGACAGTCTGGGCATATCCAATCCTTCTGCCGAAGATGTTGTGGTACCCGATGGGAATTTACCTCAAACCTCCTGTCGGGCTGAAGAGATTGGCTTTCCTTATCGTAAAATCGTCGGTGTGGCCTTCGTGTCGGCGCGTTTCTGGCGTCTGATCCATCGTGACTTTGGGCTGCCTGTTTTTGCGCCGCATTCCTTTTCATCAGAGCATCCCGGAGTGCTTGTTCGGCAGGGCTCAGTGCTGCTGGCTTCTGTGATAATTTACTCCCCCAGCCGCCACCAAATTTCGGCTTGGCCACATTGGATCCAGCGCCTGGTCCATTGTTCGCATTGGGCTCTTGCGGCGAGTCGGAGGAATCGAGAGCTGTGAGAGATGTACGGAAGCTCCGTCGGGGAGGATGGGTTCTTAGTATTGGCGCGAAGGCGGTTTTCTGGAAGACTGGAGCATAAGACTCGATCCCATGACGACGGGACAGCTGCGGGAGTTAGACCGAACGAACTGGAAGGCAGTGGAGTGACACTTGAGGAAAGGGACGAGCAGGGGAATTTACCTCCAAGATTGCCCGCCGGTGCATAATGGAGATTGCGGATGTGGAGGTTGGAGAGAGAGAGTCTCGTCGCAATTGGTTTGGTTTGGTTTCCCTAAGGGAAACTGTCGCCGCCTCAGGCTGCAAGGCACCCGCCCGGCCAGTTTCCCGCGCGGCTCACGTGCCCTCGGCCCCCCCAGCGAATCGGAGACGGCGATTGATTGCGTGCTTCCCCGTCCTGATAAGCCCACGTCTTTTTCCCTTCACATATCAATCTGAATCAACCTTCTTCATATCCAATTGACTCCTACATATCCCGAGCTGTTCTTTAGTGTCGAGTCATATCCCGTTCTCGTCGTTCAACAATGGAGTCGGAAGCCTTCGAGGATATGGAAAAGGGTGGTGGAGCCCTCCGCACCATCAAGGATTTGGGTGCCGGTGCTGCGGGTGGCATCGCACAGGTTCTTTTGGGTAAGTTGCCGATGCATATGCTCGAATTTAATTTCACTGCTTCATACTCCATGAAAATCCGCTTCTAACAATTCTATAGGCCAGCCTTTCGGTACGTATCTTACCAGTCAAGCCTTGAAGACTTGAAATGATGTGTCTAATGGGCACCCAATAGATATTGTCAAGGTCCGGTTGCAAACAACCACACAGTACTCTAGCGCTCTTGACTGCGCCACCAAGATTTTGAAAAACGAGGGGCCCTCTGCCTTTTACAAGGGAACCTTGACCCCTCTGATCGGAATTGGTGCCTGCGTAAGTGCAAAATGCAAGATTCACTTGTGTACAAGGCTGTCGGGCTAACCCCCCCACGCAGGTCAGTGTGCAATTCGGAGCTTTCCACGAGGCCCGTAGACGCCTTGAAGAGCTTAACAAGAAGAAGTATGCCGACGGCACCCTCTCCTATGGCCAGTACTATATGGCCGGAAGTTTTGCCGGTCTCACCAACTCCTTCCTTTCGGGACCTATTGAGCATGTTCGTATCCGTCTGCAAACTCAGCCTCACGGTGCGGGCGCCCTTTACAGTGGACCAATCGACTGCATCCGCAAACTCTCTGCCCACGCGGGTGTGTTGAAGGGCCTCTACCGTGGCCAGAATGTCACCTACTTCCGTGAGGCCCAGGCCTACGGTATGTGGTTCTTGACCTTTGAGCTGTTGATGAACATGGACGCCAAGCGCAACAACGTCAAGCGTGAGGATATTTCCAGCCTTAAGGTTGCCACCTATGGTGGATTGGCTGGTGAGGCCCTTTGGCTGAGCAGCTACCCCTTCGATGTCATCAAGAGTAAGATGCAGTGTGATGGCTTCGGCACACAGCAGCAGTTCAAGAGCATGACCGACTGCTTCAAGAAGACCTACGCTGCTGAGGGATTAGGTGGATTCTGGAAGGGTATTGGCCCGACCTTGCTGAGAGCTATGCCCGTATCGGCCGGAACATTCTTTGTGTATGTTTTGCTTGCCCGCTGTCACTGAAGTTTCGCTGCTAACTTTCTGCTTTAGTGTTGAACTTACGATGAGAGCTTTGGGTTAAATGGCTCAATTGGCGATAATCTTTAGTTTCTTTTTTTTTTTTTGACGTTCTATTTCATAATTTGATATCCATGTCTCGTTCAAATTCAACAAGGATGAGGGAAAAGTTCCATAGAATTTATTGGTCGGTTATATCATTTCTTCATTTGGGTACGGGATAATTTCATGAGATACGTTTCCCTTGACTCTATTTTACGTCGACTATTATCAATCCACGAGTGGGTTTCTTCTTTTTTCTTTTTTTTTTCTTTTTTTTTTCTTTTTTGGATATATAAGGTATATAATATATTCAGAGAACCCTACAGCTCCACGAACCATCAATCATCAATCATCAATCATACAGCCAGTGAAAAGTCCCCAAAGAAATCCAGCCATGCGCTCGGGCAATAAAAAAGATTCAGTTCGGGGAAATCCCAGTCGGCCACAAACTGTTCCGGCACGAACGACTGTAAATCTGCCTGCGCATCGAACACCTCCCAGAACGGGCCGGAGACCGGATCTTCATTCCCTATCTCACTGTCCTGCAAGGTCCTTCCATATTTCTCAATACTAAGCCGGAGTATATGCAAGTAAACGTTCCCGTTGCCAGTGGAGTCACTACTACTGGAGCCGCTCTTGGTCAGCTCCTCCAGCAAGCGGTTTCCGTGCTCAAGGAGCTCGTCGTGCTCTTCCCTCTGCTCGGGAAGCAAACGTGACAATTTCAGAAGCAGCAAGAAGCAAAATGCGCATTTGGCCCATACGAAATCCATGGCATATTTGAGCTTGGCGAGGTAGAAGTCGGGTTCGACGCTGATGAGGCGGAGGTGCTGACGGGCGCTGGCTTTCGCCATGAGGAGGATGTTTCGTTCGACCGGAGACATGGCTCTGTTCCATTTAATGAATTTAGTTTTTGTGTTGGAGCGAAGATGAAGAGGATTAACGTACGCGACATTTTCTACCCCTATTGATCGTAGGGCTTTGCAATGGAGCATCATCTCTGACCAGCATTTTTGTACTCGGAGCGCTACGAGCATTGATGGTCGCTCGTCTTCGGCAGGAATCGAGTTTTCTGGGAGTGGAGTTAGTGAGGTGAGGAAGTCACCTCTCTCCAGGTGTGGAATGAGGGTGTGCCATACCAATTATGCGGAGCCAGTCACTGGTTACAGTTATCGTCAGCTGGGGACGGAGAGAAGGTAAGTCACACGGGGTGAGCACATACTCGAACCAGAGATCAAGATCTACTTTTGCCTCATGCACGAAGTCAGCAATATCTGGCCGGCTGAGGGTGTCTTTGGTGCCCAGCGTTTCGTTGATGTTGACTGCATCGATTAGGGGGGTTCATCTCCACATCGTATGGCCATCCCTACATACCTCTCATAACATTCAACTTGATCGATACCTATTAGCTTGATTCTCGGAAAGTAAAGGAAAGGAAATCGCATACCTCAACCTGGGAAAAGAGGCGTAGATCCAAGACTGTCGAAGATGGGAGATTCAGCAAGAGACGGCATCGACGCGCATTCCCTGCCATCCGGATACCAGGAAGCTTGCCACCATCCACCCGGAATCTATATCAGGGCCGTTTGTCAGAACTTATACCGCTCCATTGTAGAGCCAAAGGCCGAAGGAAATACATATGCTCGAGAACCAACAATCCAAACCAGACCCTTGACTTTCGCATGAGCACCCGCTCCTCTTCTCTGGCGGCAGCAGCGTCGGTGATTTCCTCGATGGGTTTCATCGCCAGTCGCCGCGTGAGCTGCTCAAACGCCTCGTCTAGACCTAGGTCGAGAGCCATTCGAGTGGCAAACGAAAGGATAAGGGATCGCTCGGCGGAGTAGCAGGCTATGACGAGGAGGGCCTGTACCGACTCTAGACAATTCAGTCGCTCGTTTTGAATCACGACGTTGATCCACCGTTTTAGCTCGGAGTGGAGGAGGCTGGTTTTGGAGGATTCTGTCCACGGTCAGTGAGTGATCTGAGCCGTCTGTCAGCAACGGAAGTCTTTCATACTCGTTTCGATTTGAGACCCAATGGTACAAATGGCGTTCAGCAGGATGCTGCTGCGCATGCGAACAGAGCTAAAAGTATCATGTTCGGGGTCGAATATTGGTATGTACCTATCCTTTGAACGGAGGAGCGTGTCAACTGGGGATCCAGCAGTACAGGGCATCAGTATCACTGAGTACATACGCAGCCTTGAAAAAACCTTTGGGACTGCATTAGTTTCGGTGCTGGATACAAGTTATTTGAAAGTAAGGCGCCTACGTTTCATAGCAAGACATGGCATCTTCCATGGTTATCAACCCTTTCGTGATGAAATCCGATATAGGGCCAACTCCAACTTCGAATCCGGAACGTTTCCTCTTTGCCGGGCGAGGAGATTCATGAATCTTCTCGGATCGAGTAGGCGATTCAAAAGATATTTCACTCTGGGCTGCGGGAACTCTCGACAATGTAGTTGGAGCAGACAACATCTGCGCAGGTGAAGGCATAGAACCCGTCTGTGGCGCAGGGAGAGAGTTCTGTGATATTGCCCCCACCGGTGGAAGAGCTCCAATGTTTGTTTGCGATTGGAGGTGAAGAAGATCTCGCATCTCATCTAGCTGTTCGTGTAGACGGCGGAATTCAGATTCCACATTTTCCATTCTTCTGTAAGAGATTGATTAGAGCGAAGCCGGGCGCATCAGCGCTGCATTTATACACATACTCCGTGGTAGGATCCTTGGGGATTTCGAAAAATACACATCTTCTATTCAATTTCTCGCATCTAGAGGTCTGTTAGGGGGCCAGGGGGGGTAAGGAGTGTAAGTGACGCTGTAACTGACCTTGTGCATGGCCGTTTCCCATCACATTTCACCTATTCAAATCAGACGTAAGACACAATGAATTAAATCCAGAGCCTCTCTGTCGTACCTTTGACTGTCGACACGAGCTACATGCTTTCTATGTGTGTTGGTGTTTGTTAGCTTCGTGACTCGTTGCCCATGATGCCGACAGCCGATGGATGATCAATTCTTACCGGAATACGTTTCTTCCATGGCGGAGCTGCCACCCTGTCCGGATCGTCAGGGTCCATGGTGCATACGAACACGTTTTTTTTTTTCTTCGACCGAATCCTTAGGAGATTGACTGGGACGTATCTCGATTAACTAGGAGGTTGGGGGAGGTTGTTGAGCTGGCGGAGTTGGCAGTGGTCTGGTCGGAGGATCGCCGAGTTGGATGAATTAGGGTTACACCTTTTTCCTATTTCGGTATATATACCTACATATATATATATTAATATTAGGACGATGAATCATACTCCCCCTCCTTCAATGCCTCACACGTCGTCACAAACCCCCAACAATTCATACAGTTGTACTCCCACGCCTCACTGGCGGCCGACGGAGAACTCGTGGCGACTCCATCACGTAGTAAAATACAATCATATCCTTTACTAAACGCATCCATCAGAGTTCCTCCCACACACTGATCCGTATTGACCCCGGCAAAGAGCAGAGTCGTGATGCCTTCCCTCGTCAAAAACTCCTCCAAGTCACTACTTGCCCCCCACAGACCCGACATCCGATTCTTATACCGGATCACGTCAGGCTTTGCAGTCCTTCGTACCGAGGAACTTGCCGTTGATGATGATGCTCCCGGAATACCGGCGCGATATTCTTTCTCCAGCGGAGGATACAGATCGGCATTCCAGGTATCTCGCATCAGCAACCGGCCCCCTTCGACCACCTGACCATGGCCAAGATCGATAGGCCCGAGATCGGATCCAAGGCCTCGATACAGGGACTGGTCCTTGACCCGAACCATGCTCGCTGGGATGGGGATGCCCTTGTCGGGCACGCGGTTGTACACTCCAAAATTGCGCATGCAGTTGGGGGGCATTCGTTCGAGATCTTCCTCCGTGAGACCCCAGTTCAGCCATACAATTTGGATTCCGTGTTTTCTGGCGGCGGGGATGCCCGTGTCCAGCAGCACTTGGGCGGCTTGTTCGCCAGCAGTGGGTTTGCTTCCGGGCTGGGGCCGGCGGAGAGTCGGTGACAGAAAGAAGTTTTGCATGTCGATAATGATTAATGCGGTGCTGCTGGGGCGCAGTTTGATGGGGTTGGTGGTCGTTTGGAGAGAGAGAAGAGCCTCCTGGTCGTGGTCTGTTGTTGCTCTTCCCCGCGAGAGATCAAACAGTCCGATTTCGGGATCAAACGTCCAGGAATTGGACGACTGGCCTATGGTTTGCATGATGACGGTTATATTATATATATATATCGGTGGTGAAGGTTAAGGACGAAGAAGGACTTCTTATCTGTTAAGCTTATATATGATTCCAGGCTAGTCGGCAAACCAAAGCGGGGTTTATCTTTTTCTCTCTCTTGAGATTACGCTCGAGCAATAGAAATCTGACATAACAAAAAAAAGTCCCCACTAATATACATAAACAAAATCCTCATTCTTCCAGTCGGTCAGATCCTTGAAGGCATTGTCATCCTGTGCTCGTTGTTGCAGCTTCCCATCTTCCTGCTCAACTTCGATCGCCCCAACGGCATACATCGACCGATCGATGATCTTCGCAGGTTTGCCCATGGAAACACGAGTTCTCTCGTGTTTTCGGTTGAGAACACCGACGTAGGCCATGGTCAAACTGGTGGAATTCGGGTTAATGCTGGAAATAAAAAAGAAAAGGTTATTGAGACTGACCTGCACAGCAAAATAAGCACACAGAACATGGCCAAGCTAGTCCACCTTTGTTAGCCCCCCTCATAGATCTAAAGTCCCCAGGAAACGGTTCATCTTACTTGGACTGTAACCCACGGCGGTACAGCGGTGCTTCCTCTGTAGTATAGAGGTTAGGGCCAACAACCTGTGTGGATGTCAGCAAGCAAGCCCAACATTCATAGTCTGGCTGCTCCAACATACATTGCCCGCACATTGGCCAATAAGCAGAATACCGTTCGTAATCTTCTTTTTGGTTTCACCGGCAGTATTTGCAGCTGACCACGAGTAGATTAACGGAGCTGGTCATGGTTAGTCGCATGCGCGCTATAGCGTCACAGAAACTACAACACTTACTGATTCCTGGATAGATAGAGATCTTTTCGAGGTTAACAAATATGCCCTCGTCTCTGTAGGGACATGATCGACACGATCCAACTTACGATGTAGTATCCAGCCAGCAACGGCCCCTTATGGGCGCCATCATGAGGGACTTCAAGCAGCATCACGCAACCGGCAATGGCAGGAAGACACAGGAGCATGATAACGGGGCCCTTCATCTTGATGTATGTAGCGAGCCATGCGCCTCCCATCGTTGCTACAAGCTGGACGGCACCGAACGGTATGTTGAACAGGATGGTCTTGAACTGATCGAAGCCGAACGATTGAACTATCAACGGACCGAAAGTTGTAATGCCGCCACTTGGAATGCTGCTTATTATTAGCTTCTTCGGATCTCATATAGACCAGCTAAGACAAAAAGTATCTGGGACTTACGAAATCGAAAACATCAAAGCAAACCAAAAGAAGGATTTAACGTCCAGACACGCTTCTTTGACATGCTCCCACTTCCACTCGTCGGTCTCCAGTCCCTGTTGGTTCATGCGAAGCCTAGGAAATATTAGGATTTTATCATGCTATATCAAGTGATGGTGGGCCAGCATACCGCTCGATAGCAAGGAGTTTGTCCTCCTCCTCGAGGAACTTCGCTCTGGTGGGTGAGTCGGGCATATAGAGCCTTGATACCATCAGCTCCATCTTATATGAACTGCCAATTTCCACTCACATAATGACAAACGCGAAACCGACCGTTATCAGACCAAAGAAGAGGAATATAATCTGGTGGCACCGTTAGACTTCAATAATAGATTTGGGTTGATAATATGCGTGGTGCATACTTGATAAGGCTTGAAGACGGAAGACTGAATATGCCCCAGACCATAAGTGATAAGGCTTCCAAACTGTTCATCATGCGCGCAGTTAGCACAAGTTTCAAGCTGGAGTGCAATCAAGCCCCGGACAGAAAACTCTCACCATGTTGACCACGCCATTCATCGCGTACCATGAGCCCAGACGCACCGGCTGTTCAAACCGGCGATACCACATTTGCGTTACAGCAATAAACGCCGGCGCTATAACCACATCAGCACTCGTATACCCCGGATACCACGTCTAGGGAATTACTGACGGATTCCAGCTTCAAAGATCCCCAGAAAGACCCGGCAAACCAACAATTTCCCAAACGTGTTCGACGGGGTCATGCATGCGAGAGCCACCCCCCAGAGAAACGTTGTCACGGCCAAGAACTTCCCCAGGGGAACTTTGACGAGAATGTAGGCAACCAAAGGCTGGCAGACAAGCTGTGCAAGATAGATTACGGACCCGAGCCAGGAATACTCCTGGCCTTTGAGGCCGACATCCTCGATCAACCCAAACACCGAGGCATAGGACAGGGTCGACTTATCGACTTGCTGTAGGAAGTAAATGGCGAGAAGAATGGGCAACAGTCTCAAATCGATCTTTCGGAGGACCTTCGAGTTGTTCTCGGCAGTGAGGATGGTGGTGTTTCCAGCTTCCTCGATGAGGTCCCGGGCTTTGTCTTGTTTATGTCCATCAGTGTGTGCGGTGCTATGTTCATGTGCCACATTGTCAATGTGTTCGATTTGCTCGTCTTGATTGTGTTTTCCATGAGAAACGCTGTCACGGTGCGACATCTCTCCTTACTTGATTTTTCTCCTTCTGAAGAGACGAGATGCGAGCTATCTATTAACACAAGGAGGAAGGAGGGTGTATATAATGGAAGCTTTGGAAGGAGACGCGGGCAGAAGATGGGCCAGAGAAAGGAGCAATAGAGTCCTGTCTTCTTGCACGGTGGGGCACCCCGTGGGGGAAAATGAAATACTACTGCCCAGTTCAGCAACGAGAGTGAGGCTATCGGGGTACATCCGAGGAGCACATCCAATCAATCAGCCAGACAGAACGTGGAGGCGGGGCCCCGCTTAACCTTAGTTGGCTTTAGGTTCGGCGTTCGGTCATGAAATCCGTTCTCAAGAGACTCGGCAATCATCCCCGACGTCCGACAGTACGTCAACAAGAGCAACGACAAGGAGGGGTATGTTACCCCTCTACTCGGGGGAACAAAGGGCGAGAACCAAATGATTCAAATATGGCTTGCGGTCTTGGGCCGTTGAGTCCTGCTTCCAAGTTCACATCGACTATCATCTCTCTAGCCCTCAGTCTTTGCCATGCCTCAGAAAGAGTATTGCCCGAAAGGGTATCAGGAATCCTCTGCAGGAGCGTCTTCGAACCAGACCTCTGTCAATCTTCGCTCCAAGGGTTCAGATGACCGGTCATTCGACTTCTCCTTCGAAGCTGTCCGCGAAAACCTATTCCGTGTCACGTTCACCTCGCAAGATCATCCTATCCCGCCTTATCCCAGTGTGACCAGACCCGAAACAAACCTAGATGGCGTACATATCTCTTCCGCCACAGCAGACTCCCAGACAACAATTGAAGTCGGGGATGTAGCTGCTTCGGTGGACTGGGCCCATACTCCCGTGGTCTCTCTGTCATGGAAGGGAGATGACAAGCCTCTGCACCGGGACCTCCCCCTACGCTCTTACGTCGCCGATGGAGAAGGCGTCACATACTACAGCGTGCATGATCGAGATGCCCTTCACGTCGGATTGGGCGAAAAAAGAGCCCCCATGGATCTGACCAACCGCCAGTTCCTCCTCTCGGCCACAGACAGCTTCGGATATGATGCCTACAACACCGACCCGCTCTACAAGCACATTCCGCTGCTGATCAAGGCCACTCCCCATGGCTGCGTGGCCATCTTCTCCACAACCCACGGACGCGGCTCTTGGTGTGTGGGCTCAGAGGTTGACGGCCTCTGGGGCCATTTCAAAGTCTACCGTCAGGACTACGGCGGGCTTGAACAGTACCTGATCGTCGGAAAGACACTCAAAGATGTCGTCAGGTCATATGCAGAGCTGGTTGACTTCCCCCTTCTCGTCCCCCGCTGGGCATATGGGTATATCTCCGGTGGATACAAGTACACGATGATGGACGAACCACCCGCCCATCTCGCCCTCATGGAGTTTGCAGATAAGCTGAGGGAACACGACATCCCGTGCTCTGGCCACCAGATGAGCTCGGGGTACTCGATCTCCGAGACCGAGCCCAAGGTCCGTACGGTCTTCACATGGAACAAATACCGCTTCCCCAACCCCGAAGAATGGATCGCCAAGTACCACGCGCGCGGAATCCGTCTGATCACCAACATCAAGCCCTTCCTGCTTGCCTCCCACCCGGACTTCCAAAAACTGGTGGATGCGAATGGGTTTTTCAAAAACCTCCGTACCAACGACCCGGGCTACATGCAGCTGTGGAGTGCGGGAGGTGCCACTGGCGGCGAGGGATGTCACATCGACTTTACGTCGGCCTTTGCGTTCAAGTGGTGGTACGATGGGGTGCAGTTCTTGAAGCGTTCCGGGATTGACGGGATGTGGAACGATAACAACGAATATACCCTGCCCGATGACGATTGGCAGCTCGCCCTCGATGAGCCGACTGTCTCGGCCGCTGTCCAGAAGCTGGAGAAGAACGACAACTCCGTCGGACTCTGGGGTCGGGCAATGCACACCGAGCTCATGGGCAAGGCCTCGCATGATGCTCTTCGGGACATCGAGCCCAAGTATCGTCCCTTTGTCTTGACCCGGAGCGCTACCCCCGGAACAATGCGGTACTCCGCCACTACCTGGAGTGGCGATAATGTTACCAGCTGGGAGAGTATGAAGGGGGCGAACGCATTGTCCCTGAATTCCGGCATGTCTCTGCTGCAGGTATGAAACAGCTGCGGTTACTATTGAGTGGGGAACAAGTCCATATGCTGATCAAATGTTAATAGTGTGAGGGTCACGATATTGGAGGTTTCGAAGGTATGGCTGCTACGACTAGTGCTACTACTCCCCCCAACGCAAAAGAAAAGAAAAGAAAAGAAAAACACCCCGATAAGAACACTGAAGGCTAACTACTCTGTGACATTTAGGACCCCAACCTTCCCCCGAACTGCTCCTCCGCTGGGTCCAGTTAGGTATCCACTCCCCCCGATTCGCGATCAACTGCTTCAAGACATCCCCCAAGGACAGCTCCATCGGAGACGTCATCGAGCCCTGGATGTACCCGGAAATCACCCCTCTAGTGCGCGACGCAATCAAACGCCGCTACGAAATCCTCCCATACATATACTCTCTCGGGCTCGAAAGCCACCTCTACGCGTCTCCCCCCCAACGCTGGACCGGCTGGGGCTACGAATCCGACCCAGAAGTCTGGACCAAGGCGCTCAAATCAGGCGACGACCAGTATTGGTTCGGGGACACCATTCTCGTCGGCGGGGTCTACCAACCGGGGCTCAGCGTCGGCAAGATGTACCTCCCCCGGAAGAAGGAGACGACGACCGACACGTTCGACTACGGATACGTGAACATGAACGCACCGTATACCTACTTCGCGTCTGGCCAGTGGGTTGAGATCCCTTCGGAGTGGAAGGAGAGCATCCCGCTGCTGGCGAAGGTGGGGGGTGCGATCCCCGTGGGCAAGTCCGTTCAGACTCGCGTGCCTGGCGACGATACTGCGGCGTCGGTCGCGGTGGAAGAGCTGGACAACTATCGAGGCGTCGAGATCTTCCCGCCGAAAAGCTCGTCCCATGGGAATGTCTTCTCGAATACTTGGTATGAAGATGATGGGATCTCGGTCTCGAAGGGCATGTCGCGGTACACGGTCAGCTATCGCTCAACTGAGGATAGGATTGTTGTCGGGTTCAACCGCGATGAGCAGAGTGGGTTCGTGCCTGCTTGGAAGGACCTTGACTTTATTCTTCCAAATTGTGATGAGAGGCGTGTCGTTTCGGACGTTGGGGACATGGTTGAGTACAAGGGGAAAGACTCTCGGGGTCGTGTTGTGTATACCCTGAAATATTAGTAGTGGTGTATTTACTGAATTGTTTAGACTTGATATTAGACTTGAATGGCACGGTTTTAGAACACGTTTACTCTTGTATGGGGGAGTAAGAGACTTAGCTATGGTGTTCGGCTTCTCCTTTTTTAAACCATCGAAGAGACATAGAACTTAGCAGAAACAAATCCTGGAGTCATATTTGTTAATACATATTGATATAACTAACACCCAAAACGTGGCAACCCAAAAATCTACAATATTTGATACAGTACAATCCCATGACAAAATCCAAGCTCGCACTAGGGTGAATATAAACATTGACAAGAAGAAACAGAAACCGGATCGGGTTTATTTTTCGTCTGACACCGTGCTTGCAACCTTGGGTTCCTCTAACACCGCGTTCGCAATCTTGGGTTCCTCTGACACTGTGTTCGCAATCTTGGGATCGTCTGATACGTTCTTCTCAATCTTGAGGTCTTCAGGGTTGAGAGCAGGGTATGTGAGGTGACCAGAGCGTGCCGCTTCCATTCTTCTCAGTTGTCCAGCTTCACCTGCTCGTCCCAGGACGCCTGCAATCACGCCCACGGAACGCAGACTGTCGTCATTCGAAGGGATAGGATACGTGACACGGGTTGCGTCAGCGTCCGTATCGATGACACCGATGGTGGGGACGTTGTTGAGACCGCACTCGTGCAGCAAAACAACATTCTCCAGAGGATTCATGCAGACAACGAGGTCGGGTTTGAGGGCAGAGCGCTCGGACTGCGTCTCCTTGAGGTCGGGAATCTCCTGGTCCATTCCATTGACAACCTTGGTCTCGCAGTGGCCCAGAATCTGGTGGCCATTGGTCAAACTGCCGGGAATCCACCGCTCGAAGATATGGTACCCCTTGGCCAGCTCCGCCGCTCTCACCACGTATCTCTTATGGCCCTTTCGTGTGCCCACAAAGAGGATCAATCCCCCCCGAGCGGCCACTTCTTCCACCACCTTGGCGGCACGTCGCAGGTAAGCAGCAGTCACGTCCAGCGAAATGATATGGACCCCTTCGCGGATACCAAAGATGTAGCGAGAATTTTGAGGGTTCCAACGGGAGGTCGAATGTCCGAGATGTGTTTGGGATGCGAGGAGCAGTTCAAGGGTAATGTCGGAAGGTTTAGGGGGGTTACGGATGAGTTCCTCTGGCTGATAGGAATCGGCCACTTCACTACCGAGTTGATGGAATTTTTGCTCTGAGATCATAGGCCGTTAATTGACGCTTTCGATGGCAGTTGGGTTGGGGAGGCTGCAACATCTCTCCCCGACTGTAAAACTCACTTTGAGCTTCTCGCTTCTTCCATGCCTCCTTTGCATCACGCCGTACGGAAATTGGGGCGGCCCTGGGTGGCTCGGTTGCCGGGCGCGCTGTGACTGGGGTCTGAACGGTGGTCTCCGTGGAATAGAACCTGGTCAAGGTGCGAGTCTGGCGATTCACCGCAAGGAGTTGGCGGCCTACGGAGCGAAGAGATCAGTCACGGGAGCCTCAAACGAGAGTATCAAGCGGAATGCCAGATTGAACTTACTCTGCCGCGCACACAATTGCCGGACAATCATTCTGGGGTATGGTCGAGGAGTTATTGAGGTTGGGCCAACAGTTGATAAAAGTGTCTGGAAGATCTTCCGGATCGAACTTTTGATGCGGATCTTGGCACGGTTTGATGCCTGGGGCAACAAGACGCTAACCCGCTTTGGGCAGTCTCAACACAAGCCTCCCAAGAGAAGATGAAACGGAAGATATTATTGTTATTTTATTCTTCCTCGTGTTCTACCACTCACACTGGTCATGCAACCCCAGGCTTGTACAGCCACATTATTATAGGACTCTACCTACCTATCCATCAAGTCCATACTTACATCGATGCAAATCTACAGAAGAAAAAAAACCAACAAATACAGTCAAAAGTCAGAAAAGTCTTTCATTTCATCGTATCAGGTTCATCGAAAAGCCAGGACACTGTATGGGGTTTACAGTATTTGAGTCGGGTATACATATCATGAAAAACAATAGAAGGATGGACGGCACACATATAATGACACAGAAAATATAAGGAAAACAGCAAGAAAACGCATCAAAAACCGACAACTAAACCGGCCAGCCAACACGAGAATCAAGATCGAAAATGGTAGTTCGCAGATGTGTCGACGGGGGACGAGTGAAGGGGCGGAACCATTCGACTCGAGGTGGACCTCACGAAGAGCTAATCTATTTCTTGAAGAAGCTGCCGAGCTGGTCCATCATACCGTTGGAGCCGCCTTGCGACGGAGGGGCACCACCACCATACTGGCTGCCGCCGTACTGACTGTTGCCGTACTCTGGAGGAGCATCCTTCTTGTTGTTCTTGTGCTTCTTCATGGCATCTTCGGCGATGCTTCCGACGATGGCTCCACCGATAGTTCCGAGGAAGCCGTGGTTGGCCTTGTGACCGGCGAAACCACCCGCTGCACCACCAGCTAGGGCTCCAGCCAGTCCACGCTCACCATCCTGGGCACCATCGGGACCCTGTTGGTCATAGCTGCGAGGGAACGTCAGCTGGGGGATCACGCGATATATAGGAAGTAACGTGATGAGGGGTACCACGAGGGTTTGAACTTACCCGTGCTGCTGCTGCTGGCCATACTGATCCTGAGACTGGTAGCCCTGTTGTTGTTGGTGCTGCTGTTGTCCACCATAGTAGTCGGAGTTTCCACGGTTGTTGTATCCTTGATCATGACCCTGGGGCTGGCCACCGTAGCCACCTTGTTGCTGGTAACCCCCCTGTTGATAGCCACCCTGAGGAGGGTAACCGCCCTGCTGCTGCTGACCGTAGTTCTGGTCGTAGCCGTAGCCCTGCTGCTGTTGGTTGTATTGATTGTAGCCAGACATGATTTCGAAGATGGAGGGAAGTTAATATGGAGTTATAGTGAGGAAGAAAGTCAAATTTAACTTAAAATGGATGATGATGATAATGATGATGATGAGAGAAGAAGGAGGAGGAGGGAGAGGGTTATCGGAGGGTTTTTATAATAATGGATGGGAGGGGGGAGTAAGAGGGGTGGCCACTACTCGTCCGTTCTAATAATACCAAACATTACATACCTTCCATCTCGCAGGGCTGACGGAGGAACCCCACCACGGCTCCGTCCGCCAAGAGCTCATGATTCGACTGTCTACGCCTCAATGATACCACCAGGAGTCACCATACCGTCATCGAAACGAAAGAAAAGAGATTAAAAAACAGCCTCTCTGACCGCCTCCGAATCCACAGCTGCCTCTCTACAGAGCCTCGTCAGTGTACGAAGGCAGCGGTCAAGTCTGGTTTGCCGGCGTGGCTGTGCGTTCGTCCCCATCCAGCTGCATCCTACGCTGGGGGCGCAGTCACTGCGATCATCTCATATTCACCTCAATCCGGTAATAGTAGAGAAGATTCGAACTCCTACATCCTTTTACATCTCTATTACCCTATTTGGTAGAATGTTGCGCGCTTATTATTCGTTTTATCCTTGTTGTTGTTTTAATTTTGGTTATTTATCCGATTTTCAGCTTCGATCGCTCTTTGGCTGATGCCTAGATTATGTCATACCTAGTGATTGAAAAAAAAATATAAAAAAAAATAAAAAAAAAATTAATGTGACAATACCCTGACCTTACTAGCATTAACCTTAACATTGAATATTGCAGTATTATTGCATTGTTCCAACAGAATCGGATCTCAATCATGAATAATACCACTAAGTCGGGTACATCGGTATACATCCATGAAACAGGTTCACCACATAAGTTGTGGCTTATCAGATTGTATACAGAAATAATGTCTGTGCTCATGGAGTGTGGCGGTGCTGAATATCTTCCTACATGTTTACCTAGTAGGTATAATCATTTAGACCATACTAACTTAGACAGAAGACAAGCCTAGGCCCAGGATCTTCTAGAACCTGCGAAGATCATGTTGTTTTGGAAGTTCTATTTTGGGGTCCGCGGAGAGCCCTACAAGGTACACTGACTGCCAATTTTCCGACTCGTCGCCGTATGGTAATAACGTACCGGACCATCAAACAGGCAGCCAAATTTCATCCCTTATGGGGCAAATTAAGTGCCGATACGGCCGTACTACTCGGATTTTGAAACGGAGATAATCCAATGCCAAATCAACATGACCTCCTATTTGTTTAAATATAAGCGGCAGTACTAATTAACACTACTGGTTATGCTGGTCTTGCTACTGGTCTTGTTCGATAAAAATTGTAACAGAGCGAGCCCATCAGAAGGAATTAAACAAGTTGGAAATGGAAAGAACCCCCCCCCGGGCCAACAGCCAAAGTGAATAATACCTACTACTAATATCCACCTCAGCCAACCAACTAGAGCATAGAATTTGCTTCTCAACCGCTGTGAGAATGTCTCTTCCTCCTTGATTGTACTTCGAATCTCGTTGATGATGACTTCCTCACAGTGGTTGAAAAACATGAGCGGGTTAACGGAGCAAGTTGTCCTACCATTACCATCACCAAGCGAGAGCAGTACAAGGACTTTGCGCATCACCTCTGGACCCTGGGTCTGAGTGAATCCATCGTTCTAGTACTACGGATCTACCGATTTGTTAAAGGAACTGCATTAGCAAAGCAGCGGGCCCAGCAAGTATAGCTATTGAATAGTGATAACTAGTTCGTGCTCCTGATAATGTGCCGACATTATGTAGTACTTATTGTTTTCGTCAATTATGCGATGTCATGATTTAAAGTGAGGGATATTATGGATTACTTTGATAGCGTCTTCCAGCCGGCGAATACCGTAGGAGGTACCTAGTACCTCCTATAGCAAGCATTCACTTCACGTGTGTCAAGAGCTTATCCATGATCCCTACCTACTTAGTTCAGGTAAGCTGTAGTATTCAATGCTTGGAAATTTCCTTATTACCTTAGGTACCTGATAGCAGTAGTATGCAAGGTAAATAGTATGGTTCACACATCTCCTATTCAAGCCAAAGTAATTACCTTGTTTTGTACATCTCCTCTCTGATTTTCTGTAGAACTTCGAAAATCCTACCCTTCTGGTCACCGAGCGTGGTCTTATTGAAAATAGCTGAAAATTCAAGTGTTTGGTGCGGATTTGATATTAAACGGTGGGCATTGGATACACCGTCAACTTAAGATGCGCCTGACCTGGCCGGGGTGACCGACTCCCTCGTGAGATGATTGTTACACAGCATCAATACCACCAACGCCCTTTTTTTTTTTTTTTTTTTTCTTTTTGGCTTTGCAGATATAACCATCATACTAATTAGAATGTCTTATAAGTCATGCGGGTAACCTTCTGCTCCACCTGATGACCACCAATCTCAAAATTGCGCATGATGGTACTTAAGCAAGGGATTCGATATTGCCTTCAGGAGAAGATCTCCAGCATTCCACATCACCACAACAATACCTACCTAGTTCAACAGGCACAGAACAGCCCTGATACTTTCAAATGCTGGGGGACACATCCTCTTACGCGTGAAAGGGGCGACCATCATGGCTCCCTCCATACCTTTATATCTCTTTCTGGTGTCAATTTTGTTTGTCTTCGTCGCCTCATCTGCAACCCATCATCCAACTCTGTACCTTATACGTCATGGTGAAAAGTCGGGCGATCCGAAAGATGACGGACTTAACGCAGATGGGGTCAAGCGCGCGCAGTGTCTTCGCGACGTCTTCGGTGCCAGTTCGCCTTATCAAATCGGATATATCATGGCTCCAAAAGTGAATTCAAGTATGTTCCATAACTTCCTGTTCGTGTATAACTTCCTTCACAAGGAAGTTGTATGGGAAAGCAGCTTGTCTAATATATCAATCGCAGAGGGTGAACACAGACGCTCTTATGAAACGGTCGCCCCCCTTGCCAAAGACCTCGGTCTCCCCGTCGATACATCCTGCCGACGAAACCATGCCCGCTGCGTTGCGAGAAGAATACGGAATTATCGCGGGTCAGGGAATATCTTGGTGTCCTGGCGGCATAGCAAGATAAAAGATATTCTGAAGGATCTGAAGAATCACAAGCCGCCAGAATACCCCGGTGATCGGTATGGATACCTTCCCCGTTTGATTTTTTGTCTTCGTCCGTCTTCTCTTCTTGTCTGCTGATGGTGTAGTAGGTTTGACTTGATTTGGACCCTTCCGTATCCCTTTGACAATATCACCGATATTCGAAGTGAGGCGTGCCCTGAGCTGGATGTACCCCTAGCTCATGATGTGCCTCTTCTAAAGATTCAGATATAAGGCTTGGTATAGGAAGAATTTTGGTGTATAAACATTGTGTTCGTGCGTTGTTTTGTAGAAAGTTTAATATATATACCTAGGTATTCTTGGGGAGAGAAAAATGTGATATATAGGATGGATCAACCATCTGACCGTTGACCCACTGAGAATATATACTTCCGATTGACTGAGATGTTCATGGAAAGATATCCTTGCATGGGGGTGATGAAAGATATGAAATGAATTCTTTCCAGATATGCTACTAACGATGGGTAACAATATATATAGAGGGAACAGGTATTGATTATACAGGATTGTTGCAGGGTAGAGCTGGAGGATCATGACAATGTTTATGATGCTTATTATGTTGGAATAACTAGTTAGTTATACATAAACTGCTGACATAAGCCACCCACCAATATTTTGACTGTGCGCGCAGGCGGTGAGAGCCGAGCGGAGAAAAGTGGCTGCCAAGATTTCAACCGTCCACCCAATTTTTTCGAAGTATCGCGGCTTGCTTCGTTCCTCTGACCGACTCCCCCAGCCATTCACCTGAGGAAGTTCAACGGCCACTGCGAAAATATTACCCTCGTCCATCTGCTACTGCACTTAATACATAATGGGGGACGATATCGAGGTATGTGCCTCCAAACCTTCATCGATACCCCGCCCATGAAAGTTAACGCCGGAAATTTTTTTCTCTCATCAGGATCGTTTGAAAAGTCACGCCCAGGCCTTTGATGGTCTGTTGCAGTTAATCCCCGCGAAGTACTATTATGGTGAAGATGGCAGTGTATGTGATTCTTCTTTTTACCCTGCCTAGCGCATAAAATTCTGCGCCCTGCAGTCTTTTTTCTCTCTCTTTCCCCTTTGCCTTCTTCTGCCTTTCCTGGGTGTTTTCTGCTTCCAGATGTGGCTGACCAAAAATCCTTCAAACAGGACCAATGGAAACGCAAGAAGCAATCTAAGGAGGAAGCCCGCGAAGCCAAACGAGCCAAATTGGATCCCGAATCGGCCAAAACCGCAAAGGACGTGATGGACGAGAACGCCCGGAAGCGAAAGCGCGCAGAGGAACAAAATGAGACTGCCTCATCCGACGGCGAGGACCTCGGCTCCGAATTGCCCAAAGAAGGGCTTAGCAGAGGCGATGCAAAGCCTAAGAAGCAAAAGCAGGCAGAAGACGCAGAAAAGGCAAACGGCGCTCCTGCCAAGTCTGAAGATGCTGAAGCGCGCAAGAAAATGAAGGAAGAGAAGAAGGCGCAAAAGAAGGCAGAACAAAAAGACAAGAAGAAGGTCAAAGATGCGGCCAGGAAGGAGAAGCAGAATGAGCAAAAGAATAAACAGACCAAGGCGGATGCGTCGAAATCTAAGACCAACCAGCCAAAGCCCTCTACAAATAACGACGATGATGATGGGATCGATGGCGGAGAAGCTGCCGCCGAAGGTCTTTCTTTCGAATTCGCCCCCGACCAAACAGAACAGCCAACGTCGGCATCTTCGGCTCCCAACTCCCCTGACTTCGATGCTTCAAATTCTCACTCCGGCAGCTCCTCGATATCCTCCATTGTCCCCCCCACTGCTCCCACTGATGCCGCCAAGCCCTCATCTCCCGAAAGCAAGGCTCTCAAGGCCACCCCCGAGCAGTTAAAACAACGGCTGCAAAAACGCCTTGATGAGCTCCGTGCTGCCCGCCACGCTGATGGCCTGGACGGCAAGCCGGCCAGAAACCGTCAAGAGCTAATTGAGGCACGTCGACAAAAAGCCGAACAACGCAAAGCCCACAAGAAGCTTCTACGACAACATGCCAGGGAAGAGGAAGAGAGAGAAAAGGACGAAGCAATGGCCCGACGCTTCTCCCCCGGTGGCTCGGGATCTCTGCTCGCCTCCCCACGCTCCCCAGCCGAGTCAGTCAGCTCGAGCAACAACTTTGGCTTCGGTCGGGTTGTCTTCGGGGACGGTCAACATGCTGACCCCACGCTGACAAACGTGCGTGACCAGCCCAAGAGCCATGGAGCACGGGACCCCGCTGCCACCCTCAAGGCCGTCGAGGCCAAGCAGGCCCGCTTGGCCGGGCTCGACGAGGACAAGCGAACCAACCTCGAAGAGAAGGACATGTGGCTGAACGCCAAGAAGCGTGCTCACGGTGAACGGGTTCGCGATGACACCTCTCTCCTCAAGAAGGCTCTGAAACGAAAGGAGTCGGCGAAGAAGCGGTCCGAGCGTGAGTGGACCGACCGCATCGAAGCCGTGAAGAAGGGCAAAGACATGAAGCAACAGAAGCGTGAAGACAACCTTCGCAAGCGCCGGGACGAAAAGGGCAACAAAGGCAAGAAGCCGGCCTCCGGGGGCAAGAAGAAAGCCAGACCTGGGTTTGAGGGCAGCTTCAAATCGAAGGTTGGTGGTAAGAAAAAATAAATCCTGATGAAGGGGACGATATAATAGCCATGTTGTATGTACCTAGACGGATCATACTGCGAACAAGAGTTTTTTTTTTTTCCAAAAAAAAAAAGTTCCAGCTGCGAGAGAAGGGAGAAAAAAAACAAAATTGGAGGGTACTGGAGCTTAGGAGTTTAGGTTCCTGGGTTTATCTGAATTTTGTGCATATGTGCATAGGCAGCGATTTACCTGTTGATATCAATCAAATATGAGGAGTTTCTTGGCCCAATATCTCGGTTTCAAAAGATTTCTAGGAGGCCCACCGATTGTAGTTCGAGTAATGGCTCATTGAAGACGAGGAACAAAGGAAAGATAGTTATGAATTTATTCCCTAACAAGAACACATGAAAAAGAAAATGAAAAGCCCTGCAGAATCCCCTCCAATATCAAAGCAGAAACAATAAAGCCGGAATCCCCGACACTGGAATCTCCAGCGAACCCGACTAGTACATGTGAGGATAAAGCAGGCTAATGTTAGTTATGTACAAAGTGGGATAAAAGGCTTCAATTCTAGAAAAGCCTTGGATATCGTTAGGTGGAGAGTATCCACCACTCCTCTCTTTTTTTGATATAGGTTTTTTTGTTTGGTTGAATTTTTTTGCTCTCTGTTTCCTAGTACAATTGTTCAGCTGGATTATTGTGCTATACAACAATCCAGGATACAATTGCCTTCAGACCAGCGTTTTAATTTCACCTTAACGGTAAGGAGCATCGGCTCTGGCGGCAGCAGCAATTTCGGGCTCCCACTTGTCACCGTTAGAAAGGAGCTTCTCCTTGTTGTACAGCAGTTCCTCGCGAGTTTCCGTGGCATATTCAGCGTTGGAGGCTAAGATGACGGAGTTAGTAACACATCCCAATTAGGCTATATCAGTTCATCGTGGACACTCACTCTCAACGATAGCATCGACAGGGCAACTCTCCTGGCAGTAGCCACAGTAGATACACTTCGTCATATCAATATCGTAACGGGTTGTCCGACGGCTTCCGTCTTCACGTTCCTCAGCCTCGATGGTGATGGCCTGGGCGGGGCAGATGGCCTCGCACAACTTGCAAGCAATGCAACGCTCCTCACCGGTGGGATAACGGCGCAGAGCGTGCTCACCACGGAAGCGAGGGGAGATGGGTCCCTTCTCGAAGGGGTAGAAAATGGTGTAACTGGTAACGAAAAGCGGCGTTAGTGAGAGGAAAGAGAGAAAAAAGTTGCGCAACGTGTTTCAGGTGTACCAGAGGCCAATTGAACGCGGTGGATGCATCGAATCGTGGGAGGGGGGTTGATGGGGAATCCATCCGAGGTGAGGTGAGGGGGAAAGGGAAGGACTCACGGTGGTCGGAAATACTGCTCCAACACCACGTACATGCCGCGGAACATCTCGGCCAACAGGAAGTATTTGGATGCCTTATCCAAAGAGCTCTCTGTAGGGTTATCCCATTTCCGGGGAGGAGCCAGACGGAAGCCTGGTTGAGGAGGGCCAACAGGCGTCGCAGCCCGGCTCACCGAGGAAGAGAAGTTTGCGGTTGAGGCCAAAGGGCGAAAGGAGGAGGTCGACACGGCGGACACGGGGCGACGGGAGGCCACCAGCCTCACAATAGATGCGGAGGAGGCCATCGCGGACGGAGTAGAGAAGTGGAGAGGGCGCGAGGGAGCAATTGGGGAGGGAGGGAGGAGACAATCGGAATGGTGAGGTCGTGGGTGAGTTGCAACGGAGCGAAGTCGAGGTGGTTTGGCTTAGCTCATTGCTTTCTGCCGCCCGCTGATTGGTCCGCCGCAGGATTTGCGAGCCGCAGCAGAGAAACTCCATTCATCATGTCGAACCTCTGAAGTTCCTCTTCTCCGTTCCCTTTCTTCCCCCAGTTTCTAACACCCCCCCTCCAACCCTCAACCCTCAACCCACAACCCTCGTACTCTTTCCCTCATCTCAACCCCTCCTCCTCTACCACGATGTTCCGTGCCGCCGTTGTCCGCTCCCTCAGGGCCTCCGTCCCTCGTGCCGTCAGGACCCCAGCTGCCTTCCAGATCCGCAGCTCTCCCATCGCTCGTCCGGCTCAATTCGCTCCTCGTTTCGCCTACCAGGGTGTTCGTCTCTATTCCGCTCCTGCCGGCCTGAACAAGGAGGAGGTTGAGGGTCGGATAGTCAACCTTCTGAAGAACTTTGACAAGGTATGTTCCGATCGCGTCCTTCTCCGGTCTTGGCCGAGGGAAAATCGGGTGCTCGATGGCGACGGTTAAATATGGTTACAATCGCTGACACTGTTTTCTCTGCTGTTTAGGTCTCCGATGCCAGCAAGGTTAGTCCGTCATTAACTCCTTTCAGGCGCTGTCACCGCCTTAGTTTAGGACCATCATCATTTCAGACCTAATGCAATGCGAACTTGAAAAAAAACCTACAGATCACCGGCGCTTCTCACTTCTCGAATGACCTTGGACTCGACAGCCTGGATACCGTTGAAGTTGTGATGGCCATCGAAGAGGTATGGAATTGATACTATCACAGTCGCATCCTATTCGTGGGGGGGTTATCTGACTCGTTCTCGGCAACAGGAATTCAGCATTGAGATCCCCGACAAGGAGGCCGATGGCATCCACAGCGGTAAGTTGGGACTTGGTGGATGAGATCTGGATGGATTGAATTGCCCGAGACATGAATACTAATACTGTGTTGTTACTCTAGTTGACAAGGCCGTTTCGTACATCCTTGGCCAGCCCGATGGTATGCCCGTTCTCTCTCACTCTCTCACGGTATCTCTTTCAAGACCATACTGACTGACTTCTTCGCAGCCCACTAAATACGTAATACAGACCTGGAATAAGGTGGAGGGTTAGATAGAAAAGAAAGGGATATTGGCGAACATCTATACGGGCTTCGCCCGAGTACTAGTCGGGTACGCTACTTGTATGCTGATATATGCCTGTGCTTTTTTCTTCTTTTTTTTTGTGAGACCCGACTCTATCGTGTATATCATCTTGAATGCAGTTTTTTTCTCTCTCTCGATAAGTGGTTTTTTTTGGGTGGTGGTTCATTTTGTGTGAATTCTAGAGAAATAAATCAACCGATGCGGCTCTTGACTCTCATTGCGGCGGCGCTAACCAGAACAACCAGAACGTTGGGTTGGACAAATAATCTTGATTAACTACTGACACGAACTTCCTCTTCTTTCTCTCGCCCTTCTTCCTCTTGGTGAGTCTGAGGGAAAACATTATTATCTTCCCACTTGTCCCCACTTCTTTCAACGCAAGCCAACTTCCACATTCTTCTCCATTGATCATCTTCATCTCGGGTGCCCGAATTTTCCCCTTGTCTCGGCCTATCTTTCCTCCCACCCCTGACAATTTCCCGCCCATTCAACCCCAAAGCAAACCAGCGACCTTTCTCCGAACATTCTTGCTGGCCGCCAACATCACCTCCCCTCCTCTTCATCGTCGGTCCATGTCGCACACGTACGCGGCATAGATATTCCTCCCTGCGCCCTTTCTCTCTCGCTCTAGCTTTCTCCTCCTCCCCCACCACAGCTTCCCTTATCTCCTCATGTCCTCAGCCGGGGGCTTGACTCGCCGGAGAGGTGGCGGTCGAGTCGCTGGCGGAGACGAGAACGACGACAGCAGAGTCTCGTCGCCCGTATCGAGAAATGGCTCCGCTCTCGACAACCGCCTCCCTGACGCCTCCTTCACCAACGCGGAAAATGGTCATAAGATCGCTTTCGATCCCCGAGATCTGAGTGAGACGGAGGAAAGAAGCAAACAGCCTAAGCTGACACTCATGGAGGAAGTTTTGCTGCTGGGATTAAAAGATAAACAGGTGAGTCTGTCTTCTTCCCCCCCCTTGGGAGGAAATGGGGATGTGCATCATCGCAACAGATAATTGCTAATGTGGTCTTGGGGTTCTTCTTTGTTTCACAGGGTTATCTGTCTTTTTGGAACGAGAATATTTCCTACGCCCTGCGAGGATGTATAGTCATCGAACTGGCGCTTCGTGGTCGAATTAGCATGCAGAAGGACTCATCTCGGCGACGATTTCCCCTGGCTGACCGCGTGATTGAGGTCGTTGATGACACATTGACGGGAGAGGTCTTGCTGGACGAGGCGTTAAAGATGATGAAATCGAGTGAGAAGATGAGCGTAAATTCCTGGATCGACCTTATGAGTGGTATGTATGCTTCTATACCTACGAGGCTCTTCTTCTTCTTTCTCTTTTTCTTGCCGTGCTAATAAGACTGGTCGCTACAAGGTGAAACATGGAATTTGATGAAGATTGGCTATCAATTAAAGCAAGTTCGAGAGCGCTTGGCTAAGGGTCTCGTTGATAAAGGAATCCTTCGCACGGAGAAACGCAACTTCCTCCTCTTCGACATGGCGACACATCCAGTTGCCGACGGGGGCGCCAAGGACGACATTCACCGTCGTGTCCGCAATGTCTGTAGCAGTCGCACTCTTATTCTTCCCGCTAATCAATGGCTCCCTGAGGATGCCGAGTTCCGCTTTCTGCGCACTATTACGATGGTTTGCGCCGCCTATGCCGCCAACGTCCTGGAGAATGCGTTGGTCACAATGAGCCATGAATCCCGGGAGCGAGCCTTTGCTCAGGTGGATGAGCTGTTGGCAGAGTACTCGCAGTGGCCATTCGGACGCCGGACTGGGGGATCGCAGGCTATTGGTGCAAACCTAGCGCAAGCCATCAATGACGAAGTCGACAAATCCAAGGACAAAGATCTCCAGATGGAGGTATGTGACTACCAACGGAGAGGTCTTGATTGTTGTGCTAACTACTGATTCTATAGATTGTTGCGGCGTGTTTGAGCGTTTTCACTAGACTTGACTCCCTCCTTTAAAAGGCGCCAGTCTGCCTTTCCATTCCCATCGTCCATCCTTCCTTTCGCGCCGTTCAATTTTATTCGTCATTTTCTTTCTTTTCATACGGACCGCCCCCGGTACATCGACAGGGAGGTTTTAGCTACTTTGGAAGTAGTTGCTGGCATATGGTTGGAATTCATGGAGTAGCCTATATGGATAATCCATCGAAAAAAAAAAAGGGTTCAATGCATTATCGCGATTTATTCAACGTTTCTCACACCTCTACCGATTTTTTGCCACTGCTTGCTTTCGCCTTCGCTTTTCTATCGATCAGCACCATACCCCCTTGCCTCCGTTCTAAAACAAAAATAACCAGGCATCTGTATTTCCTAGAGTGCGCAAGCAAATGCGTCTGCCCCTCGATTTCCACCAAGACGTGCAACTATGAAAGGAAAGACGATATCTTTTACACAAACAAAAAAGCAAAAACAAAAACAAAAGACCCAGGGACGACATGACCCGGTCCAGATGAAGCCCAACTGGATTGAGGTATTCATCTTCCTAACATTTGCACCGCGGACGTTCAACGAACTCAACAATCGGAAGAATGAAAAGGAGTAAGCAGATGGTGGGCTTTTTTTTATTTGATGTTACCTTTATTTATCACCTTTGATGCTTTACCTTATCTGGTGTGTTCTTTCCACCTTGTTCCTATCCTAATGAATCATCCTTCATCCTGTTGAGTTCTTCTACGCTGTCAACCACTCCGCATTATGTATGTATCATACTGGGTTTGTGTCCGTCTCTGCATCGAATCGAGATCGTTACTTGTTACTGAGCGTTCTGCGTCTTTGGTTCACTTCCCTTTCTGACGTGTCGTTTAAAGTACCGAGTTCTCATCAATGAAGCTGTTGATGTTTTAAGCTAATCTTTCTGCATTCGATAACTCTATCATGAGATACGGCCCTGCCTGTTCTGGATGACTCATGAGTAGCCTCACTAACATCCATAATAGGAAATGGAACATTCGATACGTATAGGTGCATTTATATATACATTCCTCGATGGTAATTCCAAAGCACGCACGCTATGACAATGGCACAACCTTCTAAAACAGAACAAAAGAAAGAAATGAAATGAAATGAAAGAGAACAGGTCAAATATTCACTCGAAACACCATAATGCCTCCTCTCCTCCCACCCCCAGCCCCAGCAGCCCCGGCCGCCAACACATCAGTCCCATCCACCAAATCCACAATACTCTGCACTCGACCGCGGACCACATTCTGCTCGACCAGCTCCGCAATCCGCGCCAACGCGTCCCCATCCGGCTTCACCGCAATAAACCGACTAAACACGCCATGCGCTCGAGACGAAGCATCCTGATGCGACAACGCCGCCGTATCATCCACCGCCGTCAACACCACGCCCCCATCCCTCACCACGTCTGGCGAATGCGCCAGCCGAAACATCTGCTCCCCCGCACAGTCCACCACCAGATCCACCGGCTCCCAGCCCTTCGTGCGGAAGATGCGCGCCAGATCGAAATCCTGCGCCAGCGGCAACTTGGCATCGATGACCGCGTCCACATCCTGGCCATCGTCCTCGGCGCCCGAACATGTCACGCACACCCACGGCCGATACTGCGGGAACAGCGACGGCGCGCGCAGCAACTGCAACAGCTGCGTGCCGACCTCGCTGTCGCGTGCATTCGTCACCAGCACCCGCAGACTCCGGCCCTCCCCATTCTTCGCCGAATACGTGAACAGCGCCTGCCATGCGGTCAGCGCCGGGAGCGGGATGGTCGCTGCCTCTGCGGCGGTGATGTTCTGGGGCTTGATGGCGATCTCGTCCTCCGTGGCGAGGACGTAGTCGGCTGCGGCCCCGTCGCGTGTGTAGCTGATCAGCCCGAAGACGTCGTCTTCCAGTTTGAACTTGGGGCCGCCCTCGATGTAGTGCGTCTCGGTGGGGGTGCTGATCACGCGGCCGCAGAAGTTGTGCAGCGGGATTTGCGGGATCGATTTCGATGGGTTGAGGAGTCGCGAGAGTCGCAATTCGTCGTGCGAGAACGCCGCGGTTGCCACTTTGATCAGGTATTGGTTTCCAGAGGGTTTGGGGGTGGGGTGGTCGGTGTCGAAGATCATGGCCGAGTCGACTCGCGGCTCGGAGAGAGATGTTAGGTCGGTGATGGCGGTTGAGGCTGGTCGGTGGTAGACGGCACGCATGGTCGGTGGCACGAAGGTCTCCTCGTCCATTGTGGTGGAGTAGGGTTTTGCGGGCTTCATGGTGGATTGATTTGGATTGGATTGGTATGTGAATTTTTTTTTTTTCTTTTTTTCCTTTTCGGATTGAACGACTTATGTAGGTGAAGAAAAGGTGAAGAAACTTGGATTCGTCATGAGCAGTCGATAACTTCATGTTGACGTAACCTCGTCCCCAGAGAGCTTATCCGCCACCCCAAACCCTAACCAACTGATCGGGTTCATGATTCAAGAAACTCTTCTAATAAATTCCCCCAAACAAAGCAACAACAACAACAACCTTAATATGCGGCAATGTGATCCACCTGCTGGTCCATCTCGTGAGGCTGCTCGAACACCCTCCACACCCTGCGTGGCACGTCCTTAAAGGCGTTCTCAAACCTCTCGGGCGCATTCCGAGCCTCCATATATGGGACATCAGTCACCTTCCTGATCCAGATGGCCTGGATCCAGTCGGGATGACGCTTATAGATCTCGGCATAGGCTTCGGGATCCTTTTGCGTCGAGTCGCCGATACAGAGCACGCGGCGATGCGGGAACCAGTGGCGGATCTTCTTGATGCGCTCGACCTTATATTCCATGGTGTTGACGGTGAACGACTTGACCAGCTCGCTGACATCGAACCACGACGATTCCCGCAGCAGCAGCGTGCCCGGGGTGAAATGCGAGTGGATGAACCGCCGCAAGAACGGGTACAGGTTGTACGGCGACGCCGACAGGTAGAACCAGACGGGCTGCTGCAGGGCCTGTTGGATGCGTCCGTAGAGGAGCGGCATTCCGGCGATGGGGCGCGGCTCGTCGACAAACGTCGTGCGTAGGATCCCCGTCGACTCGGACGTCTTGGTGTATTTGATCGTGTCGTCGATATCCGAGAGCACCAGCCAGCCGTGCGGGCCGGCGAACACCGTCTCCATCGAGACATCTTTGCTCCAGTCGCGGAGGTACGAGTGCACCGTCGTGCCGTCGGTGATGTGTCGGCTGCCTGTGTTGATGACCTGGTTGCTGAGGCCGTGGTGGTCGGTGGGTCCCAGCTGGTGGATGAGCGTGGTATGGTTGGGGAGTGGGAGCTCGAGCATCATGAGTTGTCCGGGGACTGTCTGCCAGAGGAAGGGCTGGAGACGCTCGGCGATCCGATGTCGGATGTCACGCTCTGTGCCGTATTCGCCGTCGAGTCCGATGAGATCGGCGATCATGGCCACCAGTGCGCTCATGTCATGTCGGCTGTCTTTCTCGAAGACCACCGCGACGACTTCGGCGTACCATGAGTGTGTGTGTCCGGAGTGAGACCGGGACGGTGTCCGCTGGAAAGCGGTGTTGTCAAACAGCCAGACGGTATGCTGATGGTCGTCGGCGGCTTGCAGAGGGCGGTGCTTCCAGAGGAACGAGGTGAATTGCCGCATGATCGAGTCGCGCTTGAAGGGACGGCCGCCGAGTCGTTGGAGCTTTTGGATGGCTGGGCTGGCTTTTGCGCGCACGCTGGAGGTAGTCCTCATTGGTTTCAGTCGGTGGATTTCGTCCATCTTTGGTTGATAGCTGTAGCTGTATATATTCTTTTTGTATAAACCACCACTTTAACTAGATGGGACACATGAATATATAATTAATTACCCCATAGATAAATCTGCAAGAAATGGGTGTTTTTTATATATATAAAAAAAAAAAAGAAAAGAAAAGAAAAAGAAAAAGAAACTCCTCTGGGTTCCCTGGTCCGATTCTTATACTCAAAGACCACTGGCCATGGATGCAGCCTACATCTTTGCCCTGCGTCGTAAATCGAGCCCCTCCGCCACAAGGCAGTGAGCATTTGATGGTGTTCCCTGAGTCACCACCAAGGTGAAAGCAGTCAGGCGAACAGTGGTGGTGGATACGAGGCCATAAGGCTGAGGATGGGCGACGATTCTTGTTGGTTAGGGCTGGCTGCTTGGCGGGCCTGTCACGCTGCTTGTGACCTCTGCCTATCACATCCCCTCCTGACCATGCGAACATCTGACCCTGGCGATGGACTGGGTCGAATGATATTGCTTTGTCGAAGAATAAAAATGGAGTTGGATCTGCAGGCACAGGGGTCCTGATGGAGGGTTGGGAGATGGGCGGTGCTGTCTGCTATTAATTACTAGCTCTAGTTTCTACTATTAGTACCCTCCATGAGCCAAAAATGAAGTCATTATGAATAATCATCAATCGACCTGGGATCGAATGTATATTACTTTTACTAGTGTTGTACCTACTATCACCGCCACACCTATTAAGATAGTAGTGGTACGTAGTACATCGTATATGGATATAGACTCAGGCAGTTCTCACCCCACAATCTCTCGTCGACTAGACTAGAATTAAAGCTAGTAGCTTACATTTTTTTAATCTAGAAGAAACACGCCCTGACTACTCCCTCTTGGTAAGGCTAAGGAAAAGCCATCGGTTGAATTCTCCCCGAATGTTTTCATGATACGACCAGCTAAATGAAACTACTCCGAAAGGCGACTAACTCGATAGAATCCACCATTCACGCAAAGAAAGCAATCGCGAAGGCCCCTTTAGACCCACTGGGCTCCTTCCACTTCATATCAACCGATTCAACAGAAGGATTTCCCCACGCGGATCTCAGTCCGTGCTGTTTTCGACATCCAAACAATAATAAATCATCAACGGAATACGGCCCGTGATGCCTCAATCATAGGAGATTCGGGACTATAAAGAGATGGAAACTGCATGGTCTTCATGCTAACAGTCAATCCAAGCCCTCCAAATCCTTCGATCGATATGCACATCCCTCGTATGCTTCTGGCCCTGGCTGGCCTGGCGTCGGTCCATCTGGCCTCTGCCATGCCGCAGAGTGTAGAGATGCCTCGGAGCCTGTCGCACAATAACCATGGCAAGCACAAGTTCGCATCAACATCAGGCCTGCAGTTCTCCATTGACGGCGAAACGGGCTACTTCGCGGGATCCAACTCCTACTGGATTGGATATCTTACTAAGAATGCCGATGTCGACGTGGTGTTCCGCCATATGAAACAATCCGGCCTGAAGATCCTGCGTGTCTGGGGCTTCAACGACGTCAATGAGAAGCCCGCAGCAGGAACCGTGTGGTACCAGCTCCATGCCAACGGCACTTCCACCATCAACACCGGTCGAGACGGACTCCAGCGTCTGGACTATGTAGTCTCCTCCGCCGAGAAGCATGGCATCAAGCTGATCATCAACTTCGTCAACAACTGGAATGACTATGGCGGCATTAACTCGTATCTGCAAGCATACGGGGGCTCCGGCAACGCTGACTTCTACGGCAGTCAGGCCATGCAGAAGGCATATCGCGCCTATATCAAGGCGGTTGTGTCGCGGTATATTAACTCTCCTGCTGTATTTGCATGGGAGCTGGCCAACGAGCCGCGTTGTAAGGGATGTGATACCTCCGTGCTGTATGAGTGGATCGAGAAGACAAGCAAATACATCAAGTCCTTGGATCCACGACATATGGTGACTACCGGCGAAGGTGGGTTCGAGCTATGATCGGCAACCTGATAGAAGACATTTGAACTAATCTGTTGCAGAGGGTTTCGGTCTCGATCTCATGTCCGACGACAGTTATCCCTTCACCTACGTCGAGGGAAACAACTTCACCAGCGCTCTGAGCATTCCTACCATTGACTTCGGAACATTCCACTTATACCCGACTAGCTGTATGGGTTCCCCCCCTTCTTTGGCCACACGTACATGTCGATGGTGATCACTAACGATACTCATAGGGAACACCTCCTTTGACTGGGGAAACCTTTGGGTCAAGGCTCACGGCGCCGCCTGCATTGCTGCGGGTAAACCGTGCCTCTTCGAGGAGTATGGAGTCACGTCGGATCACTGTGCGCTCGAATCGCCCTGGCAAAAGACCTCCCTGGGCACAAAGGGCGTATCGGGAGATCTGTACTGGCAGTATGGAGACACGCTCAGCACTGGGCTGTCGCCGGACGATGGAAACACCTTCTACTATGGAACGGACGAGTTCAAGTGTTTGGTGACGGACCATGTAGCGGCGATCAGGAAGAAGGCGAATGGTGGTCGTCACTGATTTGTGTAGTGTTTCTGGAGCGGAGAATTCTTGAAGCTGGTGGACCAGATGGGAAACCCCCCAGAAAGCGGAGATGTCGAATAGGTAGTTGTTTGAAAGAGGATAGGAATATGTTATTAGAACTATATACAGCAAGGTGAATAAAATCCATATCTTTTCAATCATGTTAGGAACTTTTGGTATATATCATCAGATCATTCGAAGCACATCAGACGGAGGGAATTCACCATCTTTGGGGGGCATTGACGACCGTCCGCGAAAACGACGCACTCAGAGTTTCTTTGTCCTTCTTCCGCGAAGCCGCAATGATGCCTGTTCGGTCGGTCACTGTAGTCGCATTGATGATCTTGTCAAACGCTTCATCCTCGCTATCTTCCGCAGACCCGGACTCGGCATCGGAATCTTCCACGAGTTCTGGACCGGTCCGTGAGATCGTCTCCGGTTGGGGTTTGTCGGGAATGGATGGGTTTTGGAAGGACTTGGAGTTCAGAATCTTTTGTCGAATCTCGGCCATTTGATCATCATCTTCTGAGTCGTCGGAGATGGCATACGGATCTCTGTCTTCGTCTTCTTCCTCCGCATCTTGATCATGATCATCCTCATCCCCACTCTTCTTGCTTCCATCGCCTTCTTCTTCCGAGTCTGGATCAGCCATTCGTCGATTTGTATTCCCCACGGTCCACATGTCGTCTGCGCCACCTTCAGCCCGACTGTCTTCATATTCCTTCTCGATCTTCGCCAGCCACTCTTCTTCCGTCCGTTTCATATCTTCCTCTGTCTCGCAGGCTGCATACCGTTTAAAAAGCTCGTGGTTAATCTCTAAAAAAGCCTCCCCATAGGAAAACGGGCTCAACACGGCCTGGGCCCAGTCTTCGTGCCCACAAATACGGAAGCAGGCTGCAAGTGCTTCAACACAGTTGAGGCGCCAGGGTTTACCGTAGTTGACCGTGTTTGCCGCGATCAGATATGGCACTGCCATCATTAGTACAGATTTCCGTAAATCCAAGCCTCAATCATCGACCTACAAAGTCGTTCACATTTCCCTCCAATTCGAGACCAAGGCACTTCTTTGACTCTGACCCAGGAGCATTCCACTACTGCGGCACCATATTGCTCTAACAATTCACGATCGGCGGGGGAGAGGATTTTTTTGGCATTTGGACTGTTAAGAATAAGAAGGTTTTCAACGTTAGTAAGTTTTGATTTATACGACTTTTTTTTTTAGGATGTATCGCAGAGGGCGCAAACAGATAGGAGCAAAAAAAAAAAAAAGACTGGTAAAAACATACGAGACAATCACACCCGGAAACCGCTGACCGATAGCGAGTTCACGCATCAAACCATGCTGAATCAGTCTCTTCCCCGAGCATCGTTTGGGATCGCAATGACCCATATCCCAGCAGGCGGCTTTGAAAGGAGGTCTGGAGGAGTCGGAGTCATTGTCGTGGCGGGGTCCTGCGCGAGAGCGGGGTCCTGAGGAGAATTTCTTGCCTCCGCGAGAGAAGTTGTCTTTCTTGTGACGGACCATGGTGGGGGGAGAGAGAGGATAGCTGATTGAGGATGAGGTTATTAAGGTTATTAAGGTGGTGAAGTGGATGTTGGTGGTGGTGGTGGTGGTCGTAACAGATGATGCGGGCAGAAGAATGAAGCGCTTCCGCCACACGTGGAAGTCCGGCGGATCAACTACCTAAACTAAGGCTACGCTGTTGCTGCACTAAACTTCCTCACCTTCAACATCCCTCACTCCTTTTAATCCTCCCTCCTGTCGCAGACGATCTCGTCTTCGATTTACCCATTCTTGGGTTCCTCTCCACATATTTTTCTTTTATCTTTCCCCTCGTCACCCTGGAGGCCGCTTCTGCACGGATGGCAGCTAGGGACCGCTTTGGTGGTGCCTACGCTGACCCGGGCTTCACTCCTCTACAACGAGCGATTCGTATGTCCCGATGCCATTAATATAATGCTACACACTTGCAAATGCCACTAACAATCGCCTTTCTGTTTGATAGGGAATGCCTGCGATATCTCCCACTACGAACCCAATCTCGCTCTGAACCTCGAAGTTGCGGACCTGATTAATTCCAAGAAAGGCAATGCGTGAGTTGCGATCGGCCCCCCGTCAGAGAATGAGGCGCATTCTTATAACGTACAGGCCCCGAGAGGCAGCTCTTGAAATCGTCCGTTTGATCAACTCCCGGAATCAGAATGTTGCGTTACTGGCGCTGGTGGTATGTCAATTGGCTCCGATTGCCGGAGAGTGCGGGGCTGATGTTTCTCCTATCTCTCTCTATCTAGCTCCTGGATATCTGTGTGAAGAATTGCGGATACCCCTTTCAACTCCAGATAAGCACAAAGGAATTTCTGAATGAGCTGGTGCGCCGGTTTCCTGAGAGGCCGCCCATGCGGCCCTCGCGTGTTCAACATCGCATCCTCGAGTCGATCGAGGAATGGAGGCAAACCATTTGCCAGACGTCGCGGTACAAAGAGGACCTAGGTTTCATTCGGGATATGCATCGACTGCTTCTCTACAAGGGTTATGTCTTCCCCGAGATTCGCCATGAAGATGCGGCAGTGTTGAATCCTAGCGACGTGCGTTCGACCTTCACCCCACCTCGGTATCGGCCAGCTGTCAACTAACATAACATATCCAGAACTTGCGATCCGCCGATGAGATGGAAGAGGAGGAAAAAGAGGCGCAGTCTGCTAAGTTGCAGGAGCTAATCCGAAGGGGAACGCCGGCGGACCTACAGGAAGCCAATCGATTGATGAAGGTTATGGCCGGGTACGACAATCGACACAAGACTGACTATCGGGCTAAGGCGGCAGAAGAAGTGTCCAGGGTGCAACAGAAAGCCAAGATTCTGGAGGAAATGCTTCAGAGCCACCAACCAGGGGAGCAGGTTGCTGAAGGAGATGTGTTTGAGGTGAGCATCTTTCAGTCTGCTGACTGCTCTGGAATATTCTGATAAATTTGGTTCCAGGAACTTGCCAATGCGCTACAAAGCGCCCATCCAAAAATACAGAAGATGTGTGAGGAGGAGTCAGACGACCCGGAAGCCGTCCACAAACTCCTCGAAATCAACGATAGCATCCATCGCACCATTGAACGGTACAAGCTTGTGAAGAAGGGCGATCACGATGCCGCGTCGAGAATCCCGAAAGGCACTCTCGGCACGACAACTGGTGTATCCAAGAATGCAAACAATGAGTTGTCTTTGATTGACTTTGACCCGGAGCCCAGTTCCAATAGCAGCGCGCCACAAGCGCCTACCGGAAACTCCCTGGAAAATGACTTGCTCGGGTTGTCCATCGATGAGCCAGCGCCTACCGGAGGCATTTCGCTAGGGCCCAGTAAGTTTGACCTCCTTTAGGAACTCCTCAGGTGACTTGGCTAATTTTGGTAGCAAACCCCATCGTGTCTTCCGCACCACCCATCCAACAGCAGGCCCCTCCACCACCCACACCACCGCAAGCTTTCAAACCCAACTACGATATTCTATCTTCGCTCGGCTCGTCGCGACCAGTATCTCAATCACCATCCCCACGACCACAACATGCCACCTCTGTCACAGCAACTCCCCCGCCCACCGATCCCTTTGCTTCATTGGTATCGGCCAGCCCGCGACATGGCAGTCCTTTCCCCGCTGGAGCTACCCCGACCCAGCAGCCTAGCCCCATGGGGTCTTCTAGCTTGCTTGATCTAGCAGGAACTCAGTCCTCGGAGAGTGCGAATAAGGCCGATGATGATGAATGGAGTTTTGCATCGTCTCTCCCCCAGAGCAACACGCTTCCCAGTACCAACCGGGTGGAGGTGCTAAACTCACTGTTGAAAATTGAATTTGTGGCGCGGCGGCACCCCCAACAAGCACGACAAATCCATGTTGCCGCCTTGTTTTCGAACGGTACCAACCAAGTTCTCAATGAACTACATTTCCAGGTGGCGGTGGAGAAGGTAAGCCTAAGCTCGTGCGCCCTTTGTTTTACTGGTTATGTTGCCGTATGATGGGTGGAAGAAGGGAAAGCAAGGTACAAGATTTGTACCAAGGAAACTAACTGTGATCGTCTAGGCCTACACGCTCCAGCTCCGGCCACAGTCGGGACGAGAGATTGCCCCCCAGCAACAGAACGGAGTCCAGCAAGAATTACTTCTTGATGGGGTGGATATGGGTAAAGGTAACTCGGTGAAGATACGATACAAGGTTTCCTACCGGGTGGGCCAGGAGCAAAAAGAGGAGCAAGGAATGGTCCCTTCATTAGGGATTGCATAGATATGTACTTCCTTGTTTATTTCTTCATGTTGATGTGTTTACCAGCCCAGCATTGTTGTGTATACCTGGATCTCTAAGTTGCGCTTATCCCATACTACTACGTTACTCCATTTTTTTTTTTTTTTCCCCTTCTCCTTCTCTCTCTCTCTCTCTCTCTCTCCCCCTCACTCTCCCCACCAACCTGAAGCTGTTATACTTGCTTTTGCGTATACTTGAAATCAAGCCAAGATTGGATTTGTCCTGATTTTGTGCGCCGTAGGCGTTAACCGAGGTTCGGGGGAAGTTAATAGGCACCAGGGCAAGGGACACCGGAGCTTCCGTTTCATGAGCTGGGTATAGGAGGCAAGACGATAGACAAGAAAGAGTACGACAAAAAAAAATAAAAAAATAAGGGAAAACAAGCAGTACCTTCCCTACCTTTGAAATTATGGAACCGGAATACTACCTAAGGTGGTAAGAGGTACTGCGACGGCGGTAGGAGGAAAACCCTTGATTGAACCAGAAATCTCTCAGTTACGATCCCGAAAAGAGTGGCGTCATCCGCTGGAGGTTTGTTGATAATAATCAACTGGTGGAGCCAACCCTCCTTCACAAAACAAGTGAGTTTAAACGGGCTCTCATAAGTTCCTAACCCAGAGAAGTCCATCAGTATAGGGAAACATTCTCTTTCCTTTTGGAACAGAAGATTGAGAGATGTGATTCACGGAGATAAGCACGGTCGAGGTTATGCAAATCTGGAGAAGCCCAGACCGACCTTGTCGAGACCAACTAAACCAAACTAAACCTTGAGGACCGAGTTTCCTTTTTTAGTCCACACAACGAGGAGTTAGGTACGTGGACTAGTAGCTTCTTCAATGATGGTGGCGAGTTAGGACGATCGAGGAGATAAACGACCTTGTCCTAGTTAGTGAGTACCTTGTGAATCGGTCGTTGTCCGAAGAGTACAAGTAGGAGTACCTCCTTAGCGGTGACGGGAACCATGGAGAGGGAGGTACCTACGCAGCACTACCGCATGTACCTCTATCGGATTGTCCGAGGTAGTAAGTAGCATAGCATAGCTTTAGTTAAGGCCTGAATGCATGCTGAGGTAATCTGCCGAACCAGGGTTAGCGGATCAGCCCATTGCGGGGCGTTGCAGCCAATAGTAGGGCCTACCCATGTCCGAGCTAAACCTTAACTAGAGCAAGGTGACTGCGTGGGTGCCTGAGGTATGCATATCAGGTGCTCGCGATCCCCACAAGGACTTCTCTACTCCTACTACCAAAGTTCTCTTCCAACCATCCCTCGTTAACTCTCGTCTCCATCAGAACTCCGGTTCAAATGGCTCGTGCTGTTGATCATGAGCCGGGTAGCTTCAGTGGAGATTCCTCCTCTCCTCTCCCCCCCCTCTATCTACCAATTAAACCTCTCCTCTCACTTTGGGGGCTCCATCCTGCTTTTCCCCCGGGGCTATTTTCTCGGAGCTGTATAGTACTACTACTACCACTAACCGTTAGGTGGGTTGGTCCTCTCCTAACTGTCTCCACACTCCCTTTTCGTCCAAATCATGGACCCCTATCAAGGCTGGTCAAACAGACGTGAAGCTGACCCGACCAGGTAGATAAATTAACTACTACCAAGAAAAAAAATCTCCTAAAGCTATGGACGTTGTATCGCCAACTAGTCTAGACTCTCCATCACAAGTTCTGCAGAATTGGATTCCCCTCCGTCTCCTCAACTCAAAATTCCCTCCCCCATACCTATCGGTGGTAACTATCTGGAATCCTGGAAAATGGTTCCGGGTTTTTCTTCAAGGCCTTTCTTTCAATGGAGTCCCATTCGACGCATGCCTTCTGCACCTGCTGAAGAATCCAAAGATCCTTGCCAGCGTTGGGCGGCTCTGATCCATGGCCCCTCTCTCCTCCGGGAATGGCCCAGCAGTAAAAAAGAACTCTGGACGGATGGGTTCCGTGGTACGCCGCTCATCGAGACTTTCGCCGGCCCTTGTATCGAGGATCCAAACTTCCCCAGTCCTCCCCATGGATCGCTTGTCTAGACCCTTAGCCAGTATCTGCGATGCCCTGCCTGCCAGCTGCCTCCCACTGCAAACTTTAGACCTTGGCTGCGATAGGCCAAGTGGATGCCCCCCTCTCCTCCGGTTGTCCTAACGGCCTACTTCCTACATATTTGGAGTGGTTTCCTCTCCATCACATCGGTTTCCCTTTTTTTCTTTCTCTGTCTTTTACTTGTTCAGGCACATATTTTCTTTTGAATTAACTGGAATGAACATTTGAATTTGTGTATATCCTTATTAAATTCCAAAAGTATTCATTCTATCATTATATTCTTGCCACTTTTTTCTCTCTCCCTTATCTACCCTACTTCCGTTGTGATGACTTCCCCAACGGTAGATGTCGAGGTCACTCCTAATCCCCGTACTCGGGAGGAAAACCAGGAACGGTGAGTACTGTGGTTATCTTCCTTCTTTTTTCCCCCCCTGCTAATCAATTCAAAATTAGGGCTTTTATTGCCGCCTCAAGGCGTAAGGATCGGAGCCTGGATGCCCGCCTGGAATCCGCCAATCGGGCGTCTTTGCTGCACAAGCAGCGTACTGGCAAGGCTCTCCTGATTACTCGTGAGATTGTTGAGAAGGAAGCCATGTATGAAGAAGTCGACGATCGGTATCGCGAGAAGCTTAACCGGATGATTCAAGCCCAAACCATGCAAATCCACGACGATTTTCCGCACAACCTGCTTGCCTCCCTGCCGTTTCGCCCGATAGGCTTGCAACAACGCCGGGCGTCCAACATGGCGACCCCCCGTCACACCATCGACGGCGTGCGCAAAATGAGTCTGGATCTGACAGGATTACGGTCATCCATTGCTGAGGGCATGCACAGCAGCCCCGTGGCCAGTCCCATGCACATGAGCCAACAAAACTACATGATGTCCTCACCCCCATACGACGGGAGCTCTCATACGCCGTCGTATCCCAATGTGGTTCCCGTGTCGTCGGGTCAGCTCCCATCCTACCTCGCGCAGGGCCAGGCCCACCCTTCGACCGCCGCATGGTCTTCAGCCATCGGCCCGCAACACGCCCGAGCTTCGTGGACCGGGCTCCAACCCAATGGGTTGTCCCTAGGGGACCCTACGATGTCTGCACCCCCCCGACAGTTCAGGGACCGGATGGGCTCAGCGCCTGTCATCCCGGTTCATGCCGTGGCATCCGCCAGTGGGGCCCGCACGGCGTCGCAGCACGCGCGCAACCGCTCTGAACCAGGCCAGTTTATGGGTCGGGGCTTCACCTCGACCACCACGTCTCCACCTATGGACATGCTGTCCACTGAGCCTTTGCCGACACCTGAACTTTGCCCGACACCGAGCACCCCCCATTCGCCTACCTCTGGCGCGAAGCAAGGGGGATTCCTCAGCTTCGATGGCCTGGATAAGGATGGCAGTGAAACGTTGGGCTTTTCACACGGGTTCTGTGACGAGGATTTCGCCAACTTCAACCAGTATGCCATCAGTCTGAACCACAGTACACCTTTACAGGAAGGTGAACTGAAGTTTGATGAACTGGTTGCGTTGGATGATTACCCTGTCAATGTATAAATCTTCTTCTTGTTTTCTCTGTTAACTTCATAGCTACATTTTTTTTTCCGCCCATACGTGATTTTAATCGATAGGGAGAAGGAGCAAGAGGGGGAATTGCGAATAGGTCTGTCTAGGGAACATTCAATACCCGGGGCTCGTGGGCGTTATTTTCTTCTTTTTTTTTCCTCTTCTTCTTTTCTTTTTCCTTGGGGTTGTATGATAGCTTTGGCTTCGAGGTGGTGGGTGGGCTGGATTCCGCAAACGGACAAATGTGATATATTTTCCTTGAATACGCTACCCGGCAAATTAAACCCATATGTTCAGAAACCAAAAAACCTGCGTTTTTCCGATGTAACCTCTGCATACAAAATGCTCCACCAGGAGCTTGTGTGGGTCGGCTGGTGGATCCGATGAGGAATAGGAGGAGAGAAGTAAAAATCTAGGGCTAGGCTCTCCAACGAGAGGAAAAGGTATACAAGAACGAGAAACATTAGGCGAAAAGTATAAGATACGTATTACCCCAGACCAACTTGAACTTCCCAGGGTTATCGCCAACTCTCCTTATCCTATCACCGGACTGACCCTGAAAAATGTATATACTCCGTATTGATTATTAAGAATTAATAATCCCTAACCAGTCATTACTACTGACCAACCTGCAGACTGAGGATATTACATCTTTCTCTCTCTCCGCCGCATTCGGAAACCCCCCCCCTCCCCCCACCTTTGAATAATAAAAAAAAAAACAGATTCTTTGGTTGGATCGTGATCTCGATCGTGATCATGACCATGACAGAACTATGACACATGTCCGGTCGTCAGGTCGAGTGATCTTAACAGGGGGTGTGTTTTCCGGCCACTAATCCACCCCTTATATTGGATCATGATAAGGTACCTCCTCTTCCCCCTAGGGGAAATTGGAATAAACCTCCCTGACGATGCATGCGTGAAGAAGTCTAGATTTTCTGTTTCTGTTATGCCTTTCCCTCCCTCTCTCTCTCTCTCTTTGCTATCCTCCCAATTGATTTTTTACAAGGTGTGAATTTAAGCCATACATAAGCTAGATCGACTGTCTTGCCACATAAATTCGGACAGATATGGTAATACTAACTAAAATTTGCAAATGAAGGAATTAAGAGAGAAATGTGTTGCCCGAAAAGGCAATTGACTGCGAACTCGTCCTCCAAACCCAAAATGAAGAACCCCCCTTCCCAAAAACAAAAAAAAAAAAAAATCTCTCTCTCAACATTGCCACTTCCCCAGAGCCCCCATCTGAACCTTCCACGAGCTCCAGGCTAGTTCCGCGACTGGATGCGTCGGCCTCCGATCCCGTTCCATGGTTGACATGAAGCCTGTGTTTATGGACGACCAAGATCTGGATGTTCGAATCAGACCGGCCAGTACAGGAGTGGAAAACTTTGAATTGGAGTAACTTGGAGAGCGGGATTTGCCGAATCTTCGTCCTATCATTAACCATATCCCTGATAAATTTTCTCACTGGTTGGAGACAAAGAGTGTCTGTTGGAGAAAGAAGCAAAGAGAGAGAGAGAGAGAGAGAAGAAACTAAAACTAAAACTCTAAACGTAAACTAACTGTAATTGTTTGTTGCTCTCTTATCACACTCTTTCCCTTACCTGCCGAACAATTCCCGACCAGTTTCCCCACTGCGACGGACGCTGATACTGGAACTGCTGCTTCGCCGTCGTCGGCTGCGAGATTCGGTAGGATCGGCCGGACTGAGTCCGCTGGCCCGCGCATGCAGGTTCAGAATGTCTGTCAGACTGACGACTCCCACGAGGCGTCCCGACAGGTGGCCCCCCGGCAGTGCAGATACGGGAATGGACGGTGCCAACCCGCCGTTCGATGTGACGGAGGTCGGCAAGTAAGGTTGTGATAGGTGTGGAGTGGAATGGCTGAGCTGTGGAGAGGCAGCACTGGGGTTCGGTGGTGAAGGCGGAGGTTGAGTTAATTGGGTCTGAGATAGTGAGTGTGAACTACTATTGCTCGACACGCTGCTGTTGAGAGGGATATGCACCGTCGAATGGGATGGGGTTGGGGGTCCAGAGGATGCGGGTGAGAGAGGATCGGTGACCCATAGACTAGAGATTGCGGTCAGTCAGCCCATCGGATGCTCTTTTCTTGTTTCTGTACTATCCATCTGCTCCTTACCGGTGGGATTTAGTGGCCACCACCTTGGCCACAGTGTGCGCCAGCGTTGAGCTGGGGTGCACATGGAACACAGGGAAAGAGTCTTTGCCATCAATCAACCCCCGCGTGGATAGAATGACAGAGATGAAGTGCGTGCAGGTATTTCGGAGGAGAGGGAGCGAGGAGGAGCGGGTCAGAAGCTGGAGTTCTCTCACGTCAGTTTATATGATCATGACCGGACTATTTCGACAATTGATAACAAGGCCTCTCCTACCTTCACGTCGGTTGTGGAGATGTTGCCCACAACGTTGAAATGGTTGTCCACCACAGCAATCGAGGAGATACCCTCGTTGTTCATGACTTGCAACGCTTCGCAAAGCGGCTTATCTCCGCTACATATTGTCAGCTTTCCGCCCATTATATAAGTAGGTACCTGGGTGGTCTCCCCCAAGAAGGAGGGGGTGAAGGGGACTAACTTGATCGAAATTACTTCGCGAGACCCAATCCGCAAATCATGCAGCGCCTGCGGATAAAGCTGGTCAACAACGGGGAAACTGCGCCCGTTCTCCCACAGGAATTTGACCAGCCGAAGCTGGCTGAAAATGCCCAGGACTTCCTGGCCGTTATGTTCGTTCACCACTAGGATGCGATGTACACCACCACCGAACGTCTCCACGGCTGCCATCACGCTGGCCGACGCTGGAAGCGTGGTCATGGGCTCCTTCCGTCCCAGGTCCTTCACATCATTCAGTGGGATAGTAATACCCTCGCGGGCTTTCCGAGCGAGTTCCTCATACGATGCGAGGGTATGCTCGTCGGGCTGTGTTAACCCGGCCGCGAGCAACAGATACGCATTCAAATCCGAGTAGTCAAACGTACCGACCGCCGACTTGTGTTGGGGCGTTTCGCGAATCAGTAACACCGGTACTGCGGATTCAATGAGAAGCTATGGTCACGGTGCGCAGTTGTTAGCCTACAAGTCCTTTTTTGTCTCTCTCTCTCTCTCTCTCTGTACTTCTTTATGTATCTCACATTTGTGGCTTCCTCAATGCCTGTATCCACATCGACAAATTTCAAGTCATCCGGGCTAACCAGCTCGCCGATGGAGATCTCCCTCCAATCCCGACCGATAAAGGCCGGGTTTACATGGTTTGGGGCGGGTGGGTTATCGATCAGGCTCTGGATTGCGGCCTGTGTGAGGGACGGTTGTCGTCGGGAGCGTGGGGAGCCAGGTGCCCCGCGCAGGGACTCGCTGAAGCTCTGACGGTGTTGATGGTTTGAAGACAGCCGTAATGACTGACTGCGCATCGACGGGGATCGAGAGTCGGTACTGGATTGCGACGATGCAACAGTCGACCCATTGTTGTGGTCTGCTACGGTATCAAGTGGCTGGCGGTCGGCCATGGTTGACCGGGAGGTTCGGGTGGGGGAGACGGCGGGATCGCGATAAGGGAATCCGAGGGGGGGGAGAGAGAGAGAGAGAGAGGAGAGAGGAGATAACAATGGCAACAAACAAAGCAATGAGATATGGAGATATGTATGTAAGTCAAGGTCAAAGGTATGTAGATGGGAAAGGGAAATAAGAGAGAGAGAGAGAGCGTGACTGTTAGTGACGAAGAAGAGGAAGAAGAAGAACAGTTGCTTGCAGCTGCGGGGAATCAAGTGGTGGCTGATTGGTCACCCTTGCACAGCCAATCAGACCTGGGTATGTCATGGCGGCGTCATTTCCATCCGCTCTATTCAATTCAATAATAAACCTCGAGGTGGGCAAGTAGGCCCTTGGAGGTATGTATATCGCAGTAATTCCACTGTCAGCCATGGCATGCACTACCTCCGTCAACCTTCCAATCAACGCATCACTTGTCCGCTTATCTTCTGCGCTGTCCGATCGATCTTCTCCCTGCAAGTGACATCATTGCTGAGATCAGCGCCCTTTTCCCTCTCTCATAGAAAAGTGCCCAGAACATCCTTGAGGTCTTTGGTCCCACGGTTCTTCATGACCGCCCGCTTCACCGCTGGTCGAGACGACACCGCCTTCACTTTCTTCCGTGCTGGTTCTGGCTCGATACGTTGGAAGATAACAAGCTTGGAGTCGGCTTGCATGCGACTTTTAGCTTCACCAATCTGGAAGTCTAGAACCGGCCGGTCTTCCAGCATCAACGATGTCGAACGCTCCAGATCACCCTCCAATATTGCCTGATAGCAAGTATAAAATGATGCGAGCATCTCCGTGGCATTTCCCACTACTTCCCACCCATCCTCTGCCGCTGCCACACCGTCCTCCCCGATAGACCGAACACCAGGACAGTTATACACAATAACAAAGTGCAGGGACGGGAAATCGGCTACGGAGCGCAACATCGCCCCCGACAACTCCGTCTGGTTGATCAGACGCAGCACGCGAAGATGCGAAAACGCCCCCGTTGTCTGCGCCATCTCGTTCCATGTGCGAAATATTCGATCACTCAATGCGGTCACCGGCGTATCGACCTCATCCAGCCCCCTACGTCCCTGCGGCGGCGTCATAACTTCTAGAGCGACCAAATTAGGAATACTGGCGATATCAACTAGATCCGGAACCGAAGCAAATGAGGTACACAGAGTCAATACCGTCCGCCAATGCAGAGCCTCACTCCTCACCATAGTGAGATACTCGCACATCGCCAGTCTAGGACCTTCAATTTTCATCGAGCGATATGGAATCAGCCGGCCGAACTCTGCTGGGTATGCACTTGCGAATACTTTCCACATATAAAAGGTCCTTTTGTGACTGGATAAGAGATCAGAAGACAGGCGACTGCAAGAAGCTGGAAACCACGTACCTTCTACCCAGACAATCCCACAGGTAGCTAGCAATGGGCCAGGGAATGCTATCAAACAACGAAGTAGTCAAAGCTCGTTGGTCGGAGAGGGTTTGTCGCATTGCTGAATGCTTCAATGTTGGAGCTCCCTTTGCGCTACATTCCTCCCATCCAAGAGGCAGGAAAGGGGTCTCGTGCACCCACGACGGCCCGCTTGTGTATCTTTTCGTTGGAGCGAGAGCCCTTTCAGTGTAGACCTGGCCACTTCGACGGTCTACTCGCTTGACTGACATGGGCTGGAGGGATGGTCGTATCGAGATACCGACCGTATCGTAAGATGTATGTTACTAGTAGCAAACGTCTCCCCTCAATTTGCATCTAGAGTGTATACAAGGCGTCTCCTAGCCCCTTAAGGTTTATTCCGAGTGAAATCCATGTGCCACTTTGACATCTCAGGGTTCTTGGTTCAGTCCCTCCTGGTTATGACAGATGGTACACGATTGGGAGGCTGTAAAGGTTCGGACAGAGAGTAGAATTGGGGGTTTCACTCGGAGATGAAAAAAGAGCACGGCGAACACGTGACTGCGTCAATCAGAACAACATCGGGAATATTTAGAATAGAAAAATGATAGCCTGGCAGCTATCTTACAGAGGAGTTTCGCGTATTACCGCCTGTAGTTTGATTTGAAGCCGCTATCACAAAGGAAGCAAAACAGACACCGACTCCATCCAGTCATAGCAAACACGACCAATAAAAGCAACAAATAGTAACTAATCATAAAAACTATTTCCTGAATGAAGTCATAAGAGATAAAATAAAACAATAAAAAATATATATATAGACGGCAATAAGGAATCAACATCCCTGTTTAGCGCACAGTCAACCCCAATGCAAAACCCCAGTTCCCCCAAAAGACCCAGCCCGAAATTTATTTACATAACATAAAGCAGGTTCACATCTAGATTTGATTCCCCTGTTAGAGTGAATTGGTAAAAGGGGGGGAATAGAAGGCAAAAAAAAAAGAAAAGAAAAAATGGGTTTCAGGGGAGTCTTTGCATAGACTTACCCAGGGGGTGGCTGCAGCTTAACTGCGGTTTCTGTGAGTATTTGGACGCCAATTCGTCGCGAATGCTGTTCAATAGCTGCACGTAGCTCTGCTGCGGGTTCTTGCGGAGTGCGTTGATGAACGCCCACGACATCGCACCGGTGGCTTGACCCGCAATCTGCGCATCGGAACTGGTCTGACTGTCCTTGCTGCCCGACCACATGATGACGTCTGCGGGGCTGGTCTTAGTCTGTTTGGTACGTTCATAGGCTTCGTCGCCCTTCGTGGCCTTCTTCACGAATCCCATGGCAGTTGACAGCATACTGCCCATGTCGCCACGAGCATACGACGACACCACACTCAACAGACCCTGACCAGCCTCCTTGGCCAAGTTGGGCTCCTTGAGGATACCTTGAGTCGAGTAAATGTAGGGAAGATCCAAGGCCGATCCGGAGTGGCATGAGTCGAAAATGGCCGTAAGTCGCGTGCCCGGTCTCAGCGGATTAACCATAATACGGTGCATTTCGTCGTCCACAATGTGACCCGCGACTCTGAAGTCCACCGGGTAGATCACCTCATCGTATCCGTCGTCCTCGTCTCCATCCAGATCGGGCGTCTGGCCACCGTGGCCTAATATTCTTGTCAGCTTCTCCCTCACCACCGAGCCTTTGGATGTGACTTACCAGAGTAGTGGAAGAAAAGGGAGTCGTTAGGCTGCGCATCCTTCACTAGCCAGTGCATGGCGCGTAGAATGTTCGCTTTGGTCGGCTGGCTCATAGGGTTCTGTTGGTCGTCTGTGAGAAGCACCATGTCTTCGCGCGCGTAGCCAAAGTTCTGGTGCAGGTAGGAGGACAAGTTCTTAACATCGTTGATGCATCCGCGCAACTGGCCTTTTTGGTTAAAGTAGTTAATGCCGATCAGTAACGCCTTTCTCCTCCCGGTGCAGCGTGAGTACTGGAAACTGTAGTTTTGGGGAGCACCATGGCCAAACTGAACGGGATCAGACGGAGGGCGATGAGGGGCACCGCCGCCACCGCCGCCTTGGTAGGAGTTCGGATAACGAGAGGGGGGACCTGGAGCAGATATTATACAATTATTACTATGCCACAAATATCGAACACTCCTATCGAGAGGCGCACCTTGTTGTGGTTGTTGGTACATCTGACCACCATTAGGCGGAGGACCATATCCAGATGGACGTTGCTAAGCCAGAAAGTCAACTACAACTTTCTTCCAGTCACGCAAACCAAAATACACGTGACATACATTATAACCACTCGGTGGGCCTTGCGAGTAAGGCTGGGGAGGGGGTTGACCATAGTAGGGTTGTTGTTGTTGTGGTGGTTGTGGTGGTTGTTGTTGACGGTAGGCCTGGCCTGGATAGCCGCCGCCGCCGCCGCCGTAAGACGGTTGTTGATGATGATGCATTTGCCTGAGGAGTCAGTTGACGTTTTGATAGGTGATGTTTGCAGGAGGGTTGTTGGATGGAGAGGAGAAGAAAAGAAGAAAAGAAGAAGAGATGGGGAAGAGGGTAGAAAACTGGCTTACTGCTGATAGGGCTGAGGCGGAGGGGATTGATAATTGGGAGGCGGATAGTTATTATTATGGTTGTTATACTGCGGGGGATAACCGGGCGGACCGGAGTAAGGGGGATAATAGGACATTCCTCAAAAGAAGCAGAGGCAGAGAGGGGCCAGCGAAGAGAAAGAAAGCTAAAAAAAGCAAACAACAAGGCGGCAGGTGAGTACAACAGCAATCAAAGCCAAAGCGGAGGCAAGATGACGAGAGAGGGTTTGAAGGAGGAAAAGATAGCGAAAGAGAAGACGAAGAACGATGCAGCCTGTGAGATCAGGTGGAGTTGCCGCTAGTCCCGTTCAGCCCTCGGGCATCCCCGATTAGTCGTCGTTGGTCTTGGTATTACGACAGAGTTGGTTGGTATTAAATCCACTTATTTCTTTTCCTTTGGGTAAAAAGAAGAAAACTACAGAATAACATAAATAGATCATTACTTCATTAATCAATTACCGAGAGAAAACAAACTAGACTCGAAAGTGGGCCTGGACTTCATTTACTCGGATCCATTCTTGTATTGACAAGAGGCTGGTGACGCATGTAATTTAAGGCTTCTTCCCCTTTTGGCATATATTGAGTATTATTGGGCTGACATTGGGATCCTGGCCAAGTAATCAATCCTCCTATCATAGGGAGACAAACAACCCTTATTTGCTTGATTAATCCAACTAGTACAAGAGATCCATTCGATTGTATTTCTCCATATCTAAGCTCACCCCTCCTCAACCACGTAGTATGCACAGTACAGATAGATAAAGAGATATTTAAGATATGTCTCAGAATTCTCCGACCGAAGGGGTCTGTGCAGTTTGTTGATCTAACTACAAGCGCTTACTATGTACGGAGTAGGGGGGGAAGTACATGTATAGAATGAACTGTATTCGAGAAAAATGCATCGATTTATATGGTGACAAACAGTAAGAGATAGAAATTAAAAATTAAATAAATAAATAAAAGAGAACACTAGATAGTAACACGCGAATTATACCTCAGACCTAACTGGTATAGTAAGTTCCTATCTCAGAGACTTTCAGGGTCTGCCGTGGTATACATTCGATACATTTCTAGGTAATATGTACATACTACTACAATATCAATCAATAAAAAACTACAACCTATTAATAACACTAGCAGAGACATAGATAAAAACTTAATCTCAAAATCCAATAGTTCGGGAATGAATCAAACACCATTTCTATGTGATCCTATCAACAACGCAATGTCGATCAGCCAGCCTCTTCAGCACCAACCAACCAAACTCTCTCACTCACTCACCCCTTTCATGGGTACCTAAGTAAGATAGGTGGGTACTGGGTAGTTTATGCACATACATCGAGGAAACATTATTTAAAGTAAAAAAAAAAAAAGAAAGCCAATAAAAATATAAGACGACATCAATAGGGGAAACCCTCTTCGGGCTTCAACCCAGTCTACCAATGTGATTAACATTGCATTGCTTTTTCAAGACCTGTTCTTTCTTTCTTTCCGTTTTCTTTTTTTTTTTTTTGGGTGCAGACAACACCTCATCCAGCCATCTCTGCTTGATGGGATGTTGCCCTTTACCGTCCACGGCGGGGCATACCACGACCTCGGCCACCACCGAGTGCGCGCTGTGCAGCACCTGGTGGAAGACCGCGCGTGGGGGCCTGAGCCTGGGCGGATTCCTCGTTCTCTGTAGTGGTTTGAAGTTAGTCGTCAATTACAGAAAGATTTAATCCTTAGGGCATTACCCCTCCAGGGATACGTACTGATGGTCTCGTCCACGCTCAGGATGAGACAGGCAGCCTCCACGGCAGCTTGAATGGCATTAACCTTGACCAGGCTGGGTTCCCACACGAACGCAGCCATGTTGTCTCGCACACCTTCGTGATCGAAGTCCACACCGGCCCAGACGTTGCTCTTGCGGTGCTCCACGCGCAGGCGGTTCAGGATGTCGGTCGCGTCGAAGCCGGCGTTGTCGCACAGCTGTCGGGGAATTACCTCCAGGGCCTTGGCAAAGGCCTTGACGACGGCCTGCTGCTTGTGGGGCACGTTGCGGTCAGCATAACCGTGCAGGTAGCTGGACAGTTCCATCTCAGTGGCACCACCACCCGCGACGATGGTCGTGTTACGGAGAGCGCGCTTAACAATCATAATGGCGTCATGTAAACTGCGTTCCACCTCGGCGATGAACTGCTCAGCACCACCACGCAGTACCAGGGTACACGTCTTGGCGGCAGGGCACTCGGAGAAGAAGTTGAAACGTTCACCACCAATCTGGCGTTCTTCGAACGAGCCACATGTACCCAGGTGGCGGTCTTGGATGTCACTGCATGTGGACTGTGTGGCCGCGCCAGTCGCCTGGCACACACGGTCCATGTCGTCGGAGGCGACACGCCCGGCACAGAAAATATCACGGTCCGCGAAGTACCTATCAAAGAGATTAGCAAGGCATCAAAGGAACAACCTGACAACTATAAAGATAACATACTGCGTGGCCAAGTCACCAATGGGCAACTTGCTCAGTACAACCTTTGCACCCGTCTTGTAGATAGCCTCAAGTTTGTTGTAGATAATCTGCCACTCGGCATCGACGATTGCCTGGTACTCCGAGACCTGCTCAACCCGAACCTCGGCGTTATCCTTCTCACTCTTCAGTTCCAGCTCCACATTCAAGCACACGATCTTGGGGTCCTTGAAGGACTTGGGCTGCTGTTCGAAACCGGCGTAGGAAAAGGTCTTCTTGAAGGCGACACCGTTAACAAAGAGAGATTCCTGGAGACCACCACCAGTCACTCGCTTCACACCGATCAATTTCTCGTTTAGGTCGTCTTGGTCAAGCGACAGCACCGCATCCACCACCACTGAAGAAAAACCCAGCATGTCAGTATCTATGTTGGGTGTAAAGTCTCAGAGAAGGGAATAAGGGCAACTCACTCTTGGTAAAGAAGTCCGAGTTCCGCTTGATCAGCTTGCTGTTCATGGCAGTTGCGGCCAATCGTCGTAGCGTCTCGACCTTCTTCTCCTCGGTGCCCGCCGACTGGATCATGTCCACTGCGATCTCCTTCACCTTGTTGACGGCCATGGTGCTCGATCTCCGTAGACCCTTGATGATTGTCTGTGAACTAACACCCTGCTCGACCAACTCGCGAACCTCCTTCAGAATTTCACCGGCAAGCACAACGACCGATGTTGTTCCATCACCCACTTCGGCGTCTTGGGACCGGGCGATATCCGTGAGAATGCGAGCGGCGGGATGGACAATATCCAAGAGCTAGTAGGATTCATTTTTCCGTCAGTATCGAGCCCATTCAACGCACCAGTATCCCAATAAGTGGATGGAAAACACACCTTCATGACCGTGGCACCATCGTTGGTGATGGTCTGCTTGCCGTTGCTGTCAACCAGCAACAGATCCCCTCCATAGGGACCTAGTGTGCTCTTGATTGTGGACTGCACGGCGACACAGGCATTGATGTTGGAGATAATCTGACCCTTTCCTTGGGAGGCGTCCGTACCTAATGCATTGAGAATTCGGGGACAAGTCAGCAAAGGGAGTTTCTAATCAGCACACAGTGGTGGGATTTGGGGGGGGGGGGGGGGGTTT